>CAUYPO010012897.1:0-13445 GCA_963574435.1 Cheirogaleus major
TTCACCTAACATTTTTTGTAGATAGAATCATGCAGAAACAAAAGTGACATACTTAACAAAATTATTATACTCAGATTATTCCCTAATATATCAAATGCACTGGAAAAAATTTGCTTTTTCAAAGCAAGCCTTATAAAAGAACTGAATATATAAATAAGTGTATGTCTTGAACAAAGGGGTTTAACTTTTTGTCAAAGAGCATGTCTTTGCCTCCTTTTTTTCTTCACATAATTCACATTATGTTTCTGAAAAGTTCAAATGATCACAGAATATTTTCTTTATAGGAAACTACATTCTGAATTATGTAGCATCACAACCCAAGCTTGCTCCCTTTGTCATCCAAGCTCTTATTCAAGTCATTGCCAAAATCACTAAGTTGGGGTGGTTTGAGGTTCAGAAAGACCAGTTTGTCTTCAGAGAAATTATTGCTGATGTGAAGAAGTTTCTTCAGGTAAGAAGGCATCTTTACGTTATTAAACCATACATTACTACTTGGTTTTTTTGGTTTAGGACACTGTTTTTATTCAAGCTGTATCTTTTGTGTCTACCAGTACCATATTAATTATGATTTATTATTTATCTTCTGGGTCCTTCATCATTTACTGCAAGTAAATGATGATTATGCTGTTATATAACTTCCAAACCAGAAGAATGGTTTTCTAATTTCAAAAATGTATGTTCATTCATTTATGACACATATGTCTGTATACTGCATATATATAAAACATATACATAATGCTGTACATCTATTAGGTAACTTAATGTTTTTACAACCCTATGAAAAGGATTTCATTTTGTTAATGACTTAGAAAGGTTAAATAATTTCCATAAAGTCACACAGCGACCTAGTAAAGCAATAGAGCTGGCACTTCAACAAGTCATCTAACTTATGATAATTTTTTAAATTTTTACATTATATCACATTGATAGTATCAGTTTCTCAAGGATGTTTTTGATTTGATCATTACACATTGTATGTGTATCACATATTTGCATCTATTTTATATCAATAACAAAGTGGTTATTTAAAAACAAAAAGAATGTTTTAATCCTAAGTGATTAAAACAGATAATTTAACTCACACAAGTTCAGATATTCGGACTGCAAAAAAACAGAGGAGATGAAATAAACAAAAGCAAGAGGACACTAAAATGTGCAAATGATTCCTTTGTCCTGGGATGGATGATTTAGGGAAACCTATATCTGCTCTTGATTCTTATATGCCTCAGACTTAGGATGACCAATTATGCCATGCGTTGCTCAGTATGATTCAGATTTTTAAAGGTATATATATATTTTTACATAAACATAATCCCTAATTGCAAGGAAACTACTTTAGCTGGTGTCCAGATGAAGAAACAGTGGTCTGTTACAATTCCTAAGGAAAAATTAACAGTTTTGATTAATAGATGGATGGTTCATTATTTCTTTATTTGGTGAGCTTTTTTCCCATTCAGTCTCTGTACCGAAATTTATCCCTCAAAAAATGAGCTTGAAATTCTTATTTGTAGAACTCATAGTGATTTTTCCTTATATTTTAAAAGTTATGTTCTTAAGTAAATGTGATATTTTAGTATTTAAATCTTTGCAAAAATTACCTGGTTTATGCATTAAGAACCAGTCACTTGTCTCCACATAGGCTAAACTTGGTTATTTTCTCTAAAGGGTACTGTGGAACACTGCATAACAGGAGTAATAATCCTTTCTGAATTGACTCAGGAAATGAACCTGGTAAGCAAGCCTTTCCATCCAGAGGGGACATGAAGTTTTCTTAAGTAATGCTTTTTCTTTGTTGGTATTATTTGTGGCAAAATGTACAGTCTTCTTTGTGTGGCATAAAACTGAATAATCAAGTTTTTTGTGTGTCTGTTTTATTGGTGGAGTAATTAAGTAGTAGGATGCTTTCATTGTTATTGAAAATATCAACAATAGTAGAAAGTACTACAAAGAAGAGGGAATTAGACATGGTTCTTGTTCCATGGGCAAGGATTGTCCTTTTATCCCTGTATATATAGTAATATACTAACCATAAAAAATAAATTATATGCAAAAGAGAAACAAACCTTTATTTGCTTTCAAATAAAAGACAAGTGGTTTGGTGAACTGATTCTCAACAATGGATACACAGCAGGACATGTCAAAAAACCGGCCTCTTGACACTTTGCCATTTTCTAGCTTGGATTTTCCCCTATACAAGGAGAATTTTCAGAAGCTATATACCTCCCCCTGACAGTGCTTTTATGAGTTCTGCAGCTGAGCATATTATCACCTGCTCCTGTTCACTTTTGCACTTAACATGGTTCTAAACAGAACAAAAGCAGAAGTTGGGTTCTATATGGAATAATAATAAAGGAGAATGTAGTGTTTAAATTTAAAAACTATTATCATCTTGAGTAATGTTTGCGTGTGTGTGTAGGGAGAGGTGGCATGCCCAGGACCACTTGCCAGCTCTTTTTGGAGTTAATAGTACAGCTGTGTGCATTAAAAAAACAAAACAAAACACAAAATAACTATTTTCTACTTGTATTCAATTTGAAAATATTTCTAGATTTATAGGAAGGATTTCTAAAATTTAAAGTGATCTGTTAATTTATCATGGCCATCACCTTCTTGGCTCTTCTGCCCCAGAGTATGTGAAGATTTCTTTGCTATGTGTATCTATGTACTTACATACATATGTATGTATCTCCAGGACTATTAATAGTACTGTGTTGGCAGGGATGTTCTGACAGGACCGTGGCTAATCCTATTAAACTATGTAAACATACCTAAAGAACTGTAGCTTTTTAAATGCATATATATTTTAAAATAATATTAGTATGGAAATTTTACCTCATAAAAAGTGAAGAGAACAATATAATAACCCCATGTATCCATCATCCAGCTTTTACAGCTGTTTTGCTAGTCTTAAAACGAGCAATTTGATTCATATCCTATTTCACAGCATAAAAGGGAAATAGGCTGCCCTGGAGTGAGGGTTTGCTGTGTTTAGATTGTTAATGAAATAAAACTAGATAATGTGGAGTTCTAATAAAAGTGGAGTTCACTTTTATTACAGAGCAATCAAATATCTTTTATTTTTAATAAACAAAATTTCAGAAAAGTTGCAAGTACAGTACAAAGAAGTTTTTTTCTCATTTGATACTAAGTTGCCAACATGATTCCCCACCATCAGGGAATACATTAGTGTATTTTCTACATACAAGAACATTCTCCTACATAACCACAGTACAACCATTAAAATCAGAAAATTAACACTGACATGTTACTACTCTTTAATCCTCATAGCCCATTCAAATTTCACCACTTGTCCCCAGAATGTCCTTTATGGCAAAAGGGCCAGTTTAGAATTGTGCATAACATTTAGTTCTCTTATTTTATTAGTCTCCTTCAATCTGGAAAAGTTCCTCAATCTTTTATTCACTTTTATGACTTTGACACTTGTGAAGATTACAGGCCAGTTGTTTTATGAAATGTCTCACAATTTGTGATTTCCTCATTATTAGATACAGGTTATACATATTTGTCAGGAATATATCACAAATAATACTGTGGCTGTCTCATTGCTTCATGTCAGGAAGCACATGATTTGTCACAATACTGATGATGTTCACTTTGATCTCTTAATTAAGATGGTCTCTACTAGGCTCTCCCATTGTAGACTTATTCTTTTTCCCTTTGTAATTAATAAATATTTTGTGGAAAGGTACTTGAAGACTCTGAAAATACCTTGTTCCTTATCACCTTCAACTTACTGATTTTTTTTTTTTGAGACAATGTCTTGCTCTATCGCCCCTGGCTAGAGTGCAGTGGCGTCCTCCTGGCTCACTGCATCCTCAAACTCCTGGGCTCAAGTGATCCTCCTGCCTTGACATCCCAGAGTGCTAGGATTACAGGCATGAGCCACCCGTGCTGGCCTGATTTGTTTTTTTATATTAGTATGGGTTCCTGGTTCTCTGTTTTTTAAAATTTAATAGGTTATAATTCATTACTAACACTATTTATTTTGATGCTCAAATTTTCTAAGATTTGGCTAGTAAGAGCCTTTTCAAGCAGGCTTTTGTGTCTATTTAACGTTTCCTCACGATTCTTTGAATACTTTCTTACCTTCTGGCACAGGGTGTTTCAGGCTTATCTTTCATAGAATCAAGTACTTTTTAAGAAAAACTCTAAGTTCTGAAGTATGATTTTGGCTTTATATGGTGAAAAATGTATGGCTTCCGTGGAGACATTTTATTACCCAGCCTAATTTTATGACGTTTCCAGTTTCAACTAGCATTTATTAAGCATTTCTGAACCAAACAGTAGGGGGATCTATATTGCATGAGGAAAATTAAATATTATAGTTGTCAGATATGAGCTGAGTAAATTCACTTAGTGTCACTGTAACAGGATGTATCTTCTAAGAAAAAGATCTATACCTGAGTTTTCCTAAAAGTTAATAGGTTTATATAAATTACCCTGCTTCTCATAGAAGCCAAATCTACTGTCTGGAGTATATTCCATATATAGTCATTAAGAAGTAAAATACCCTCTATCTACATGGTAGAGACATAGATATACAATAGAAAGTGGATGTGTAATCCTTTTTCTCAAAACATTGGGTATTTAAATGAGTAACCCGAATAAAATAAGCATGCAGGCCTTAAAGATAATTCTGGAATAAGACATGGATTTGTATTTTAGCTCTATCACCAACTACTTTGAACAAGCTTCTTAACTGCTTTAAAACTTGTATATCATTATCTATAAAATGAGAATGACATCTACTTACATGGATCTTATTAAGATTAGATAAACTGTTAGCAGTGCTTAGTATGTAGAAGTAAACCTAAGTTCCTTCTTTCTGTGTTATGGGTATGGTGGTAATGAGCAGTTGGTCTCAGATAAAGTGCCTGTAAACTCTAATTTTCTCATGTGTTTTTAAAAAAGGATAGTATATATCTCACAGATTAATTCTGAGGATTAAGTGAAATAATGTGAAGAGTACTCTATAAATTGCTCTTGTAATGCTACATGCTCTTATTAATTTGTATTGAGGAGAAAATTTTTTTATTTATTGAGGAAAGTCTTATAGGAAAGACAGACTTTGAAATTTAAATTAAGGGAGTAACACTGAAAATGTTCATTCAAATCTTACATATTGGATATAGATTCTAGTAACTACTTTCTGTAATCACTTTGTACTTGTGTTTCATGTTTTGTAAGTAAATGTGGCATTTAGGTATAGCCTAAATTGTGTATTGGAGCTTAGGAAGTGTCAGATCATTTTGAGCTCACTGCTTTTTTTAAATCTACAAACATTAGCAAGGAAAATGACTTATTGTCTTCTTCCAAACAGCAGTAGGAATAAATAGTAATACTATGGTAACTGTAGACCATAGTGTTAATGATTGTTTGGATATCAGACTTCAGCTTTGTTTGCTTATTTCCTATTGATAAATGGAAATATTAATGGTATTAATAGTATAGTTCCAAACATATTTTAGGTTAGATGCTCAAGAACTAGTCTTAGCTAATTTATTCTTAAAAATTATTTGTCATTAGCTAATAAAATATTCAGAGGGAATGTACTGTTGCCTGTATAATAGATTAGATTTGTGATTCTACCTTGGTTTCTTTTAGAATACCAAAGATATATGAACCAATGACATGTGGTATATATAGAACTATCACTTTCTTATAGAAGACTTTTTTTGTAACTAAACAGTTTGCTGATTCACACAAAGAATTTGAAGATTATCTTAGAGATTTCTCATTTTATGAGTAGAATATGAGGAACAGGGAAGTCGTTTCTTGCATGTTGTGAAGCATGGTGCATAGTTCAGGAATTGATAGTCTTGATCTATTTATTAGTTTATAATCTGTGTTGTTTATACTGCTTGTGAAAGTGTGACTAACTGTTTCAGGATCAGTATGGTTTGTAAGAAGAGCACTAAATTGAAACAACCCAGAAACTTGGATTCTAACCTTAGGCAAGTCACTTATCCTGCTAGATTTTTAAAAGCTCTTTAGCTTTGTACTTTATGATTCTTTAATTATTACTTCCATTCTTTTTATTACTTAGTAAATTTTTGCTTTCCTTTTTGGTAGGTCTGGTTAAACTAATTTCATCTTGATCTTTTAGGTTGATTATTCTAGACCTTCAGCAAAACACAGGAAAATAGCTACCTCATTTCGTGACACTTCTCTCAAAGATATTTTAGTGCTAGCATGCTCTCTTTTAAAAGAGGTAAGTTATTTAACAACTCAATTTCCTAGTTTAGAGCATTTGGAAGTTTCAAGAGTTTTAAAAGAATTCCAAGTTGATTTTCCTCCTCATTCTGCCTTTTGAAGAATTATTGTGGATGGACTTAATTTAAGTACAGGCAGTACCTGGGTTATGTATGATGACCTGACTTATGGCATCCGTAGTTACCAATGGGCTCCCAAGGCTCCTCATAAGAATACTTTATAATTAAATTAATAATTTGGGAACTAGTTTCTTCCACACATGTAAACAAACCCATATGGCATAAGTGGTTCGTTGGCACAGCATCTTTATGCTAGCAGCTAGTCTCATTGTTTATATGGTCCCTAACGCACAGCATCACTTTCATCTTAACTTTTTTATTTGATTTTGTGAGTCTGTGTTTATCCATGTGACTGTGACTTCAAAGTGAAAGTCCAGTGCAAGTTCAGGTGAGACTGCAGTGAAGAGAAAGGTGATTACAAACGAAACGAAAGTAGAAATAATTATGTGTTCAGAGAAAGGCCAGACACCATTATTCACTGGGGAAGCAAAAGGCTTTAGTCGCTTGACTGTTGGAACAATTATAGAGGATAAAGTGAGAATAATGGAACATGTGAAAGGCAGTGCCTCAATGAAAGTATCAATTATTACTAAGCAGTGTAGTGGATTAATTACTGAAATGGAAAGGTTATTATTGATTTGGTTAGATTAAAATAAGTGTAACATTCCTGTTAGCCTGGGGTTGATGCAACATTAGGTGAGCATTAACCTTTAATATTGTGTTTTGAAATTTCTCCTATCTCAACTTTTTGTTTTTATGTTCCGTTTGTTTGAATTAAAAGAAAGACAATAGTTTCTGTAACTTATTATTGCAATACAGGGGTATTATTATTATTATAACAGTATTACATTGTATTATTATCACATATGAGCCATTACAGTATTATTATTATTATTATTGCCATAAATGCGCTGTTTATCAGGGATCTGAGTTACATACATATCCAAGCTAAAAATGTTCTCATTAATGTGTCTTGTCTGTAACCTGGGGACCACCTATACAGTAAATTTTTACAAATCTGTGGAAGTTCCAAAAAATTTACTTTTACTCAATGGGTATGTGATAAGGTAAAATTTAAAAGGAATTTGGTAACTTGTCTTTAGGTAGTAGTTTTATTGTTATTCTGTAGATTCTTTATTACAGAAGCTAATTATGTATTAGTTTCTTTATCTGCCAATATTTTGATGAGATGACAGTAAGTTTTCCTGATTTATCAACTGTCAAAATTTATTCATAGTTTAGCCAAGATAGTTGACTTTAATAATTTATTTGGGAAGTAGTATTTCCCCATTTTCTACTTAGTGCTTTATTGAACATTAGTGATAGTGTGATTAATAATTATACTGTGTTTTCTTGTGTAAAAAGGGACTCCATTATGCAGTATAAGCTTGTTAATTGGTATGGTATACCATTTCTGAAAATATGTTCTAATAAGCACTAGTTTCCACTTATTTCTGTGGTATAGTAAAATGATAACTGCCACATTAGATCAGACCAAAAGACCCTCTGTAATTTTAAAAGTTTTCTTTTAATGTAAAAATTTCAACAAAAACAAAAGTAGGTAAAATACTATAATGGACCCCTTTGAACCTGTCGACCAGTTAACAACTCACAGCCAATCTTTTTTTATCTCTATCCCTGCCTACCCGCTTTATGCTTTTTGTATTATTCTTGAAGCAGAATCTCAAACTTCATATCATTTCCTCTACAAATATTTCATCATATATCTCTAAAAAGTATGATCTTGATTGGTTGTGTCATGGTGGTCATTATTTTGGAGGTTAGGATTGTTCTCCAGAAACTTGTGAGTGTCCTCCCATATTCAAATAGTTCTGACAGCCTTTATTAGCCAAATGTGGTTCTTTTGTGCACAAAGTTAACCCAGTTTTTCCTGAAGAAAATTATATTTTCCGCTTGTTACAAACAGCCTTTGAACTAATGAATCCTATCAATTTATATAGTTGTATTATGTATTTGTCTGAACTTTATTTCTTATAACTTTAGAAGGTGACCTACAATATGCAATTAAGTGTAAAAGTTTTTATTCCTATTTTACAAAATTAAATTTGAAAATAGTCTATTGTAGAAATTTGTGGATAGTGATTTTGCCACTTTTTATAATATATGTAACAGTATAACTCTGTAAACTCTTTTTTACTGATTTTCATTTTGTATTGAAGAATTATTTTAATTCATGAAGTGAAAATTTATTGATGTATTTCATAGTGTTTTATTTGATTTTGAACTTTTTTCAGGTGTTGGCCAAACCTTTAAATCTTCAAGATCAATATCAACAAAATCTGGTAATGCAAGTCTTAAAACTGGTCCTTAACTGCCTTAACTTTGACTTCATTGGCAGTTCAGCAGATGAATCTGTAGATGATCTTTGTACAGTGCAGATTCCAACAACTTGGAGAACAAGTAAGTAAAATGTTTAGTATGAGGGATGGTCAACATAAATGGCACAGAATTAAGCAATATAGTTGTCATATGTATAGTTATCTCTCTTTTTTTGTTAGGCGGTCAAAAAGGAGCTCAAAAGGATTTGTAACCTAGAGTAGCTATTGATACTCAATATTGAAATATTTTCCCCAATTCATATCATACTAACATCCTTGTTTTGATTTTGGGGGGAAAAAAAAAAAGACAGCTCTAGTGGAAAGCAGTTTTAGGAAGGAAAAATGAGAGCTCTGATTTGAAACTTTCAGATAAACAGAGTAGGAGAAAATTCATTAGTTGGCAAAAAATCTCAACATAGTTTTCAAAGTTATAAAGAGAATGATTTAGATTAAGTGACTTAGCAGAAAAGAGTTGCAGCTTTCTTCCAGAGAGTGATACCAAGAAAAAGCAAGCTGATTTGTTCCTTAACATCCCAGAAAAATGATGGTACTAGGGTATCCCTGAAGTCAGAAGTAGGAAATGGACCTGAAAGGGCTTGGTAAAAAGTCTATGTTTTGAACAGTTAAACTTCTCAGGATCTTCTCTACCACCTGTGCAGCTAGGTGACTGCTTTTTCTCCTCTCTTCCATATCTACACTACCTCCTTGCTTCCTAAAGCCAGAGATTTTTTCTCAAGATGTTAAACTAAAGAGCCTCCGGGGGGAGTCAGGGATATCAGGTAGAGTAGAGGAACACCATAAATTTTGTGAAAATGTCTAATGTAGAAATCAGAGATGAAAACAACAAAAAGGGACTAAGTGTTCTGTATCTTGACTGTGGTGATGGATACATGAACCAACACATGTAGTAAAAAATTGAAACACATATACTATACACACATATGAGTACATGTAAAACTGGGAAATTTGAATAAGATTTGTGGCTTGTATCAATGTGAGTTTCCTAGTTGTGATACTGTACTAGTTTTGCAAGAAATTACCATTGCAGGAAACTGGGTAAAGGAAATATGGGGTCTCTCTGTATTATTTCTTGCAACTGCATATGAATCTACAATTATCTCAAAATAATTAAAAAAAGGAGGAGGAGTTAATAGAAACAGAGACAAGATGAAGAGAAGTAGACTTCAGAAAGATATGAGTAGTATCCCCAGAGGGAAGAAAAGGTAATATATCCTTGAAATAAGAGCAGGATATTGTTTTCAAAAGGAAAGTTCAGAGAATGTTCCAACTAGACAGTTGACAAAATAAAAAATTCAGTGGAAAAGTAGAAAGATAAAGTTAATGAAATCTCCTAGAAAGTAGAACAAAAAAGCAAGGAAATATTTAATAGGAGAGGAAAAAAATAAGAAAATTAGAAGATGAAACTAGGAGGTCTGCAATCTATTAGGAGTTGTAGTAAGAGAGGACAGAGAAAACAGAACAAAAGTTGCAAATGAATAATACCCAAAAAAGTTTTCAGCACTGGAGGGCATACATTTTTTGGATTGAAAGGTTTCACCAAGTACCCAGCATAATGAATGAAAAAAGATATACACTAAGGTTTATAATCATGAGAGTTCAGAATAGTGTGGTTAAAGAAAAAAGATATAAAATCTACCCTCAGAAAGAAAAAAACAAGTCCACCTACAAAGGATTGGGATCAAGAATGGTATTAGACTTCTCAACAGTAGCACTAGAAGGTAGAAGACACTGAAGTAAAATCTTCAGACTTCTAAGGGAAAATTATTTTCAAATTAGACTGAAATTATCATGTGTAAGATAGAATAAAGACATTTTTTGACATTCAAGTCTCCTAAAATTTATGTACTTGGCTTTCTAGAAGCTACTTGATGTTCAAGCCAAGAAAGTGGAAGTTACGGGATTTGGGAAAAGGGTAACACAAAATAACAGTGAACAGACATAAAAAGATTAGCGTTGTATAACAAAGTTAGGGAACAACTAGTTCAAATTGAAGGCTCTGGGAGGTAGAGGTGGGAGAATGATGATGATAGGTTATTTGATGCTATTGGTCCTGTGGAAAATGTCATGAAAAACAAATCTGTCAAAGTATTTGAAAAAAATTAGTGACAGAAGTATATACAACTAAGCACAGAAAAGATGCTATGATTAAGTCCAGGGAGTATTAGAAGTGTGATATAATCACAGTATACTTCTTGGCTCTGCTGTTAATATTATTTATGCAGTCATAATAAAGATAAACACATAGAATTGATTTAATCACGAATTGTGATAATAGTGGATGGAATTTTGAGAGGATGGATTGTGGAGAGAGTGGTGGGGGTGGTAGAGATGTGGGATGAGTGGTTAGACAGATAAAGCTTCACATACTAATAGGATACAGTTGATATCCAAAGCAAAACAATCAAATGAAGAAATAGTAGTATATAATATTTGGAAACATGTATGAAAATATAGCCAAAAGAATTGAAAAGCAGTTGGAATGGGATAGGGTATAGCTTTTTAGTACTGTTTACTTTTTGATACCATTTGAATTTTTTAGCAATGTTTGTATTTATATTACTTTAATACCAATGAAAAAGTTAGAACTGTAGGATGCTACATAAGAAATGAGGAAAAGCTTAGCTAGTTAATTTCTATCTCTGTATTATTATATTTCATCTTTCAAAGGGAAATAGCTAGGAACTAAAAATAGGCCTAACTGGAAAGAGTGGCCACATGCAGAGGTCTTGGAGTTTTCAGTTAATATAACGTCTTACTTTGTTAAGATCACTGAATTGAAAGTAATAGTGTAGAAAATAATTGTTTTTCCAAGATGTCTTACTTTGTTAAGATCACTGAATTGAAAGTAATGGTGTTAGAAAATAATTTTTTTTCCAGTTTTCCTGGAGCCAGAAACATTGGATCTTTTCTTCGATTTGTATCATTCACTTCCACCACTACTATCTCAGTTAGTAAGTAAAAGTCATTCATTACCTCATTAAAAAGTACCTGGGATCTTTAACTAATTAAAGGAAGGGATGGTATATATTTACTTCAAAAATTCTATTTATATATTTCATTGGGTTTACCTCTCACAATAAGTTCTTACATTTTCTGGGATGTATATTACTTAAGTTATTTGTAGATTTTTATTTATTTGTCATCAGCACATTCTGTTTCACAGGTGAGCCCAGAAACAATACTGTTGATTTAGCTCTTACCCAGAGCCAGGACAACCTATCAGCCTCTAAATATATCTTTCTTCCTACTCAGTTCCCATAGGGCCTAAGTCCAGCAGTTGACCACCCAACCTGGACTTTCCCTTCTCTTACTCCTCTCTGACTTTTCTTCAGTCCTGCCTGGCTCTTTGTCTTAGGCGTGACAGGCAGCCCACATCAGATCTCTCTGAATAAGAAATGAAAGGAGATCTACTTACTTGATTTTGTGCTCATCACTCCAGTTGTTCATTTATTTTTTGAATCAGTACAAATTCTATTGCATGCTCAAAAAATTATTATATAACTATGGTTATATAGAACTTTGAGACTATGGGCATCATCTTTGTGGAATCTAAAACAGGTCTTGGCACAGTTAAAAAATTGTAAGTTTAATGTCTAAGATTATGTAAATAAAGTTGGAGAGTTCTAATACTGCTATTTCCCAGAAGAAAAAAAAGATGCTCCAGATTTAAAGTACATGTCAATAGTACGTTTGTTGAGATATTATCCTCTGGAAGAGAGGAACAGATTCACAAAAATATCCTTTTTTTAAAAAACATGTCTGCTCTTGATCTAGGGTTCGAGGCGGTGGTTTTTAAACTGTGTTTCACAGGGCATTCATGTTTCCAGGTGGTGGAAACCTCTCTTTAAACCAGAACAGTTTTGCTTTTAATTGTTTACAGATCACAGTTTCACATAATTATGTTTTGGGATGAGACAAAAAAGGCACGGTATTTAAAAAATAAAGTAGAAAACAACTGCTTTGGGAGATAGTAACTAACATTTCTGAAGCATGTTCAATTTATTATATGACACTTATCTCAGTCCTCAAAGTGGCCCTGCAAGGTAAATGTTACTGTCCTCACTATATAGACCCACAAAAACAGAAAACAGACCCAGACTGGCTAAGTGACTTCCCCTAGGACAACAAAGAAAATATTGGTGCTAAGATTCAAAACCAGGGCTTTTTGGCCCCCAAACCCTAGGTGTTTTTAGTACATTAGTGGTTCCCAAACCTTCACATCTGAGTTGCCTAAGGAGGTTTGGGGGTGTTTTGGATTTTTTTTTTCCTTTCATTTTTAACAGTAGAGGCTGTGGCAAACTAGAGCACATCTAAAAAGAGCATCTGGTTTTTGTTCTTAGTCTCACCTTTGCCAAGAGAGCCAGACATTTTATGTGAAATCTTCTAATTGAAATATTTAAATATTGACAGCTAATTTTAATCTAAAAAGTACACAAGCAAATATGGGGGCCAGGAGATGTATGTGGGCCAGTTTGGCCTGAAAGTTGCCAACTGAGGCCTCTCACTTAATGATCAGACAGACCTCAGTGGGTACCATTAATAGAATTAAGAACCCAAGTAGTGAAATTTTCTGAAAACTTTAGGAAGGTAACTACCTTGTTTCCCCGAAAATAAGATAGGGTCTTATATTTATTTTTCCTCAAGACACCCTAGGGCTTATTTTCAGGGGATATGTTATTTTTTTTAAGTACAGTACAACAATCTACATTTATTCAAATATAGTTAAGTCATCTTCTTCTGGAACATCATCATAACTCTCCAAACCCCGAATTCCATCCTGAATTTCTTGCGA
>CAUYPO010012898.1:0-14835 GCA_963574435.1 Cheirogaleus major
TGCCTGGCTTCTATGCCCCAGTGAGCAGCCCTGCTGCTGGCCACTGTCCCACCACCCACCAAGATGCTGACCAAAGCACCCGACCCACCCAGGTGCCCACCAAAGTCCTGTGACATGTCTAGGCACCTGCCCAGGTCCCTCAACCTGCCCTGGTGCCAGACAAGGTCTCAAGATGCACCCAAACACTATGGCCCTGCATCACAGAGCAACATTAATAGCTGGGCAGAGTTTTTCTTCATACTATAACCATACAAAAAATGGAAATTTAAATTTTGAAGCAATTTCTTATGATACATTTTAAATTAAGTGCCAGTTATATTCATCATGTGTATATTTGTTTGGTCATGTATTACACATCAATTAAAGGTTCAAAAAGTATTCTTGACAGGGCCTTTCCACCTGATATCCCAATTTAATTGCTCTGACATGGAGCACAGGCATTGATATATTAAAATATGCCATTCATCCTTTTAATGTATAACCAGGTTAACAACCACACAATTAAAAGAATAATCAGCACAAAATTTTAGGCATAAAAAGCTGGTATGGTTCAGCAAATAAATAAGTTAGTGTTTTATAGAAGTATAAAACTTTTGATTCTCACTTCTTGCTATTCTGTGACTGTCTCCCATTGATTCTAGTTTTCTATGGCATAGGAAATAAAATTACTAATTTTACTGGCTGTGATTATTGAAATTTAATAGAACTAAAGAAGAGTATAGACTATTTCATTATTAAAATACAAGCCTTTTCCTTCCATCTATGTATCCACACATCTATTTAGCTAGCTAGCACTTTAGTCTGTCTAATTACTTTTCTTTTCTTTTTTCTTTTTCCTTCCTTCCTTCCTTCCTTCCTTCCTTCCTTCCTTCCTTCCTTCCTTCCTTCCTTCCTTCCTTCCTTCCTTCCTTCCTTCCTTCCTTCCTTCCTTCCTTCCTTCCCTTCTTCCTCTCCTTCCTTCTTTTCTTTCTTCCTTCCTTCCTTTCTTTCCTCCCTCCTTCTTTCTTCCATATATCTAAATTTCTGCTTGTATAAAAAATATCTTATATAAAAATACATATGTTACTTGGATGCTTTACATTTTTTTCCTTTGTCATTGTGGGCGGTAGGAAACATACAGCCTTCTGATTTCAAGATTGTTCTTTTTTAAGCACCAAAGGAGGCAAGAAAAGCTTCATCTTTCTTTGCTGCACCCCTTTTAATAAAAGGATCTATTCTGTAAAATTTGGATTCAGTCAAAAAGCTGCACTCAAGGATCCAGAAGGCCACATTAGGGCCCCAAGGCCACAGGTTCCCTACCCTTTCTGACCTGGCCCAAGTCATTACTGAGATTACAATCATCTTGTATTGATCTTATCTTTTCTTTTTTGTCACTGGTGTTGACCCTTGAAAAACACAAGTTTGGAATGTGTATCCACTTAAACAAGCCATCTTTTCAATAGATATATTAGAAATATGTTTTGGAAATTCATGACAATTTGAAAAAAAACAGATGAACTACATAGCCTAGAAAAGCCAAAAGAAAAAAGAAAAAGTTAGGTATGTCATGAATACATAAAACATATGTAGATACTAGTCCATTTTATCATTTACTACCATAAAATATACACATATTTATTTTAAAAAGTTAAAATGTATCAAAACTTACACATATAAACACCTAAAGACCATACATGGTGACATGGGCAATTGAACGGCATGTAATGAATGTAAAGATGAATATTAAATCATAAATGCATAAATTAACTGTAGCACATACTGTGCTACTGTAATTATTCTGATGCCACCTCCTGTTGCTATTGCAGTGAGCCCAACTGTTTCCAGTATCCACTTAAACATCATGTGACATTAATCATTGCCACGTGAACAGTTTGTCTCTCCAATAAATTGTGTATTGCAGTAAAAAGTGATCTCTGTGATCTCTCTTGATTCTCTTCCTCAGGCTGCTCAACGTGAAGATGATGAGGATGAAGATCTTTATGATGATCCACTTCCACTTAGCAAATAATAAATATACTTTCCCTTCCTTTTCTTTATAGCATTTTCTTTTCTCTAGCTTACTTTATTGTAAGAATAGAGTATATAATACACATAATATACAAAATATATGTTAATAATTTATTTTATTGTTAAAGCTTTCAGTCATCAGTAAGTTATTAGTAGTTAAGTTTTTGGAGAGTTAAATTGTATTCAAATTTTTGACTGTATCAGTGGTCAGTTCCCTGCATCCTTCAAAGGTCAACTGTATTTTAGAGGGTATTGAATAAAGAAACAAACAAACAAACTTTATTTAAATGTATGTAAGAAATGTTTCCAGGGTGAATAAGTCCAGGTTTTCCAAAGAAACAGAATATATATGTCCATATGTATATAAGATAAATATAAAAATATATAAAGATATTTATATAAGGAATTTATCAAAAGATTATGGAGAAGTTATTAGGTCTGCAGCTGGCGAGCTGGACAGCTGATGGTGTAATTGCAGTCTGAGTCAGGATGCCTGAAAACCAAGAGCTGATGTCATAAGTTCAGTCAAAGTCTGAGATCAAAGATAGGAGACGACCAATGCTCCAGCTTCAACAGTCAGGTAGACCTAGAAAACTCTTCCTTTCTGTCTTTTTGTTCTATTCGAACCTTCAATGGTTTGTATGGGGCCCACCCACATAAAGGAGGGCAATCCTACTATACTCAGTCTACCAACATTCATACATCCAGAAATACCCTCGCAGATACACTCCAAATAATATTTACCTAGATATCTGGGCACTTAGTGGCTCAGTTGACACATAAAATTCACCATCACACAGGTTTTTTGTTCAACTGACTGCTTAGTTAACTTTCTATAAAATCTCTTCACTATATAAATATAAGGATACCTTTATTATCCACACATAATTTATGTATTAAATTCACATGTATTAATGAGTATGGTTTATATTTTTTAAATTTGATGTTATTCCTTTTCTGAAAATGTGTAATATGCTGGATATTAAGTGTAAATATCTCATAAAAATATGTTGCTCTGTCATACTGAAGTATTTGTCCAGCTTCTTATTTTTACATTGTCTAGATGAATTGTGGCCATATTTTCCTCAACTTTAAAAGATCCTATTATAGTTTTAATTAAAGTCTTTTTTATATTTATAGGCTAATTTAGAGAGATGAGATCTTTACAACATTGAATTTTCCAATCCAAAACAATATTGCTTTCCCTTTAAGTATTTTTAAATCCTGCAATAAGATTTTATAATTGTTCAAACACAGGTCCTGAACACTTAGTTATTTTATATTTATTTCTAGGTTATTCACTTTTATTGCTGTCTGAATCTTATCTTCTGAAGTGTTATATTTTTCTATTAAGACCCACAATTAGGAAGCTTTGAAATGTAGTTAAATTTAGTAGGGTTTTGTGAGTGAAATCATTAAAACTTGAAAGCTGATTATAACTTTCTTGCCTTAAATTTTTCAGCTGACACTGATGTTAACAACTTCTTCAGACCTCAGCACTCTTTCTGTCTAGGTTCCCAAAATGTTTTCCCAATGAAATTATGATTTTGAATGCTTAAATGAAATAATATCTCGTATGGGTGCTGCTTTGGAGTCACTGTCTTAATTAGACTGAAGAACACCAATTAAATGACCAATTTCTAGGCAAAGCTTCCATTCCCTTTGCTATAATCATTCTCATCTTTTTTGTTTTCTGTTTTGTTTCTACCTACTTTTAGGGAGTTTTGAGAAGCCAGAAGATAATCTATGAGCTTGTAACACTGAAAGGAAATTATATGAAAAAAACAGTATTGGTCCTTATAGAATTATGCCTGGGCTCGTAAGCCAAGGTAGTTACTTCACAAGCTTTAGCAACACTTGCAGAAATTATATGAAAATGATTCGCCTGTTAAAATCTCAATGTTGAATATTACTGATCTTGACTAAGACTAATGATGCACTAAAAACCAACACACACACACAAAAATAGTTCCTTGTTTTTCATTTGCATTGTGCACTGGTTGTTTGATGTGATAAGCTAAATAATGCTCCCCCCACCCCTTGCAAAGATGTCCATGCCCTAATCACTGCTCCTGTGAATGTTACTCTGTATGTGTTATTAAGTTAAAGTTCTTCTGATGGATTATCTGGAATTATCCTGAATTTTCAGTGTTCCTGATGTAATCACAGCAATAGAAGAGAGACACATGAGGAGTTGGAGTCAGAAGGGGTGATATGATGATGGAATCAGAGATCGGAGTGATGTAATTGAAAGAAATGAAGCAAAGGGACACAAGCCAAGGATAGAAGTGGCCTCTAGAAGGTGGAAAATGCAAGGAAACATTTTCTCTCTAGAGCTCCAGAAATAGACCACATACCGAGACCTTGACTTTAGCCCAGTGAAACAGATTTCAGGTTTTGGCCTCTGAAACTGTAAACTAATAAGTTTGTGGGTTTTTTTTTAGCCCATGAAGTTTATAGCAATTTGTCAACAGCAGCAATAAGAAACTAATAAAGCTTTACTTAAATAAAAGGGGCATCTCTGCTAAGGTGAATATGGCATAAGCATATTGAAGTCATCAAGCATTTTTGTTGCAGAAATCACAAAACCACAATTTGAATCACTGGTGTTCCATGTAGCCAACTATCCTATATTTTTTTCTTCTGCCTTCACTATTAACCTCTCCTTTTCTTAGATGCATACATTACTGTTACATAATATGCTTTTATTTCCTGTAAGATTTATGTTTAGGCTTGCTGAAATTCCCTCACAATTGTCTGCTCTACTAGATCATTCCACCCAACAAACGACCATTTAGTAACTCCCAGATAGGTATAGATATCAGTAAAAGACTACTAGGAAAACTACTCAGGTACATTTCAGCAAAATAAAGAAAACTATTTACAGTAATCATTTAAACATTAAAAGTAACTGAAGGAGAAAAATTACTAATTAAAATTATTTTTAATTATGCCCATCTGAAGGTCATGAAATTATTATTTTATTTCTGTTTTAGAAATACTACTACTTTTCTTTTAATATTGATATCTACAATTATACTGGAGTTTGTTTTTGCATGTGATTTGAATTAGGGTAAAGACTCAAACTTTTAGGCTGGGTGCGGTGGCTCAGGCCTGTAATCCTAGCACTCTGGGAGGCTGAGGCAGGAGGATCGCTCGAGGTCAGGAGTTCGAGACAAGCCTGAGTAAGAGTGAGACCCCATCTCTACTAAAAATAGAGAGAAATTAGCTGTACAACTAAAAATATATAGAAAAAATTAGCCAGGCATGGTGGTGCATGCCTGTAGTCCCACCTACTCAGAGAGGCTGAGGCAAAAAGATTGCTTGAGCCCAGGAGTTTGAGGTTGGTGCTGTGAGCGAGGCTGACACCTTGGTACTGTCTCCCCCAAAAATAAAAAAAAATCAAACTTTTAAATATAGCTCCTTATTTGGCTCAGTAACCTTTATTAAAACCAAAACCAGTGTCTATATATACTGCAATAGTTTAATGTTGTATTTTATCATAAAACACACAATAGTCTCTCAGGTGCCCACTGCCCAATTTAAGAGAAAGGTTATTATCCATTTGGAATTTCTTTGAGTCTATTCCTGATTTTAACCTATTATTCACCTTTTATAAATAACTGCTATGCTTAATTTTGTGTTTAGCATTTTCTTTATGTCATTTAAGGTTTATCATATATGTTCCTTTCCTTAAGCATTATTATGTTCTTCAGGATATCTAATCTGATAAATGCTGGTAACAGAATCTTATAAATATTTTTTTAAATAATTTTAAATTAAAAGTTATATAAAATACATACATATTTATATATTTCCTTAATTAAAATTATATTACAATGATAATATCGTATTTGCCTATCCTCATAGCTTTATAAGTATATTTTAATTTTTTTCAGATTATTAAATGGTTAATAATTATAATTTTAATAATTTAAAAGAGTGGCATAAATATCGCATAAAGAAGAAAATTACATTTAAATCAATAATAAGGAAATTCTCTTTTGGTGGTATATTGCAAACCTAGCAATGAGTTTCCCTTCATCTGTACTTTTTCAATATGACATTGTATGTTCTCCTAAAACGGATAGTCTTTTTAATTAACTGTTGACCCACATGGTGTTTGACCACATGACTTACTTTGGCCAGTGAAATAATAGTCAAAACAATGGAAGCAATGGCTTGACTAAATTTTGTTCACTGGGGTTTGCTCTCTCCTGCTGCTACTGAGATTAGTTGATACATCTGAAGAACCATTTGGAGCTCCCCAGGTAAGCTCATCTACTTGTTTTGGTGGGCCCCAGCTCAAAAAGCTAACCCATAGAAACCTGCGGAGACAAAAGTGACTCCATCTCACACGGTAATCCTCTATGTTGACTTCTGATTAACCCCAGTCCCAAGAATGCTTCTTGATTTCTACTTTATTTACTGCCCTTAGTTTAAATCTAAGTACTCATTATAAATCCTATAAATCAAAGCCACCTTTATGTTATTGCACAAATTATAGGCTATGATGCACATATCATTCTTGCTTGTTCTAGACAGGGTTTCCTTTACTTGTCTGTATAGAACATGTTCACCCTTTCTCTATGGTATATTAGCCCTGGAACTGGGGAGTAATTGGGCAGAGATCTGTCTTGCTGCCACCAAGACCAAGCCTCTGTAACTTCCCCAGTAAATTACCCTGTACCACCAAACTGGATTTATCTGCCTCATTCTTTGGATCCTCAGCTACTTCTGTGTTTGGGAGCCACTTTGCACATAGGACCCTTTCACCCAACAAAACTTGAGATACATAAGTGACTATTATTCAAGCCATTACATTAAACATGGTTTTTCATGCTATAAAATATAGCTGACACAATTTTCTCCAAATTTATAGACTATTCATCCTGTTAACCTACCTCCTATAAACATACTTAAATATATGATAAACTACAGCAATACATATATTTTAAAATATATGGCTGAACTTACAAGAAACAAAAGGAAATTATAAGAGACAAAAAGAGAAAGATAAAAATAAACATAAATGAAAGTAAGCCAAAGCCAGGAGCTACTAGAAGGAGTCTTGAAGATCACAGGAAACTCCAGGTTTCTTTTTTTTTTTCTTTTTCACTTTTTTCCAGTGGCAATATACAAATACTTGAACATGTAATATGGGGAATTGCTGTAGGGCAGAGTGATTTCAGCATAAAACTGAGATTCCTATAGTTCTACATCTCTAGTGAAAGGATAAATTAGGTTGAAATTCCTGTTTGAAAAAAAGGACATCCTTAAAAATTCAGAACCCCAACTGAATTTAACATAGGATATGATATAATTATATATTTATATAAATTATTCTTTATATAAATTATATTATAAATTATAAATTTATAAATTTAGATATGAATTTAAAGTAGTGTCAAGTGTCTTAGTGCCCTTTGTGTCTGACTGAAGCAAATCGTTTTCTATTAATAAATTCATACTCAAACTAAATCTTACAGTATTCCACATGGCAAGCCACAATGAATATGAACTGTCAAATGAAGTCTAAGAACAATGAAATCCATGTGACTGAGAATCTGAACAATAACTAAACAACAGAGTCCAAGCAATAAAGAATTCCTATATCAGAACTATTAGTTATAGAACACATTTATCTTTATCGTAATTTTAAGATAAAGACAGCAATGAAACAAGGCATTAAAAACTATCAAATAGGACACAAATATTAATATTGTGAAAAATAAAATCAAAATTTTGGAAATAAAATATTGAAGTTAAAGATCACTAAAAATAAAAGTAACAAAAATAAAAATCTCTGTACATGGGATTAACATTCCAGAGTCAGCCGAAGAGAGATTTGGTGATTGAAGATAGAAGCCTAATAAATTCATTTCAGAGATATAAAGAAAAAAATATGCAATGAAAATTCAGAGGCATGGAGTGGAAAGTGATAAGACATAGGTAAAAGGAGTTTTTGAATGAATAGAGGGAATGGAGGAGATTCAGAGCATTCAAACCAATGATTAATGAGTTTCAGAACTGATAAAAGACATGATTTCTAAGATCGGTGAAGGTCACCAAATTTGAAGTAGAACAAACAAAAATAAATCTGTGCTTGGCTTATCATTGTGAAATGTGTTCCAACCAAAGACAAATATCTTAAAATTAGACATGAGGAAAACCTATCTTACTTCTAAATAAGCAGCTAGGCTTATGTAGAATGTCAAAACAACACAATTTAAGGCAGAAAACTGTGTATTGGTATTTTTAAAACACTAAGAACAAAATAACTGTCAGTTTAAAACTGTATGCCCAGAGAAATTCCCTTTTAATAATTAGGGTAAAAATAAAGATATTTCAAAGTAATGTTACAGAGAAACTAACTTCTAAAATGCCATATCTAAAGAAAATGTTAGATAATATATTTCAAAGAAAGAGAATTATTTTAGAAGGAAAATCCAAGAAGCAGAAAAGTGAACATAGAATATGATAAACATTTAGGCAACATCAGAGAGAGATTTACCTGCATAAAATATTAACATGAATATCTAAATTATGTCATTGAAAAAGAACAGAACTAAATAATTTAAAAAGAATAACATATAACATGAGAAGGAGGCTTCTGAGTTAAAGAGATTTAAGAATCCTGTACAGATCAGGACAATAGTGATAATGATTAATTTTAACTTAAATGTTATGGGTAATTAAAATACATCAAACTTTATACTGTATCTTAAAATGACAGAAAAATAAAATCTCAATGATAGGAAAGAAAATAGCAAATGAATATTACAGAAAATAAAGAAAAGAATAATTTGAGAGAAATAAATACAAACATATAATTATCACCAAAAATATATGTAAATGTTAAATTATTCCAACCACAAAGTGAAATTATAATTATAGACTAGCTACCAGAGGCACATTTAAAAAATAAACAAGAAATACAAATTTAAAAGTTCCATTAGGTTATTAAGCATGAAATATTCTATTTCTTTACTAAATTTCACAGTTGATATATCTGATATTTCATTTTTACACTTCTTGTTTTGTATTTATTGTGAAGATACATCCTCAGTCTCTCGAACACATGTTTTGGCTTATGATTATCTTTCAAAAAAACTTTTAGGGCAATTTTTGTGAACCCATTGATGAGTCAAAAATTTGTGTTGTTTCCAAATAGGAGTTCTGTCGTGGAACCAATGCAGTGCAGACAGCTTGAAATATCAACAAAGTGTTTGGGAAGGATGTGGCCAATGAGCACACAGTACCTCGGTAGGTTGAGAAGTTCCATTCTGGTGATTTTAATCTTGAAAATGAGCCACATGGGCGACCTGAGGCCAAGGTGGATAATGGTGAGCTGAAAGTTGGAGTGGAAGTGAGCCATCTCAACTTATGCACTGAATTAGCACCAAGGTTTGCCGTTACTATTCCAACAATATTGGACCATTTGAAACAAATTAGCAAGGAAAATAGGCTGGATAGATGGGTACCACATGAATTAAACAAGCGTCAGAAGATAAATCATATCAAAGCTTGTCTTTCTTTGCTGTTGTGACATAAAGGCAAACCATTTCTACACCATATGGTGTCTGTTTGGTAGTCCAGCACTGATATTATCCACTATAACTTCATGAAACCTAGTACACAGATTACAACTGATGTCTACTGCAACCAATTAGACAAAATGTTGAGGATGTTTGCAATTAAAGCAGCTAATATTGGTCGATAGAGACAGGCCAATCCTCTTGCAAGACAACGTTTGATCACATGTCTCACAAACAAGCTGCTCAAACTACTGAGGCTGAACTTGAAAACTCTCTGTCATCCAGTGTACTCACCAAAAACCTTCTACCAACTGACTACCACTTTTTCCAGGCTTTGGACCACTTCATGCAAGAAAAAATATTCAATTCTCAACAAGCTGTGGAAAATGCCTTTGGTGATTTCATCACCACTCAATGTCCAGGCTTCTTCGCTGCTGGCATAAACAAGGTACCCTTAAGATGGCAAAACTGTGTGGATAGTTTAGGCGCATACTTCGATTAACTGTACTGTGCTTTATATGAGATATAATAAACTACACTTTTGATTTGAAGTCAGACATTTCATTAAATATGTGTAGTTTTATTAAATAAAGTGTAGTTTGTTGCATTTTTTTTGATTACTTTTTGGTTTTGGACTGTGTTTCGGCACTTCATCTTTATCCAACCATTGTGCCAAACTCTTGCAATTGTCAAAAAGAATCCATTTTTCATTGTATGTAACAATATAGTATAGAAATGGTTCACCTTTATATCGTGACAGCAAAGAAAGGCAAGTTTTGAGACAATTTCTCTTCTGACACTCGTTTAATTCACGCGAAATCCATCTATCCAGCCTGTTTTCCTTGCTATTTCGTTTCACATGGTCCAATATTGTTGGAATAATAATGGAAAACCTTGCTGCTAATTCAACACAGGTTGAGATGGATTCACTTCCACTACAGCTTTCAGCTCACCATTATCCACCTTGGGTCGCAGGTTGCCCACCTGGCTCATTTTCAAGATTAAAATCACCAGAATGGAACTTCTCAACCTATCGAGGTAATGTGTGTTCATTGGCCATATCCTTCCCAACACTTCATTGATATTTTGAGCTGTCTGTGCTGAATCTGTTTCATGGTGGAACTCATATTCGAAAATAACGCGAGCTTTTTGACTTATACAGGGGTTCACAAAAATTACTCTAAAAACACTTGAAAGATAATCACAAACCAAAATGTGCCTTTGAATGACTGAGGATGTATCTTAACAATAAATGTAAAACAAGAAATGTCAAAGTGAAACATCAGAGATATCAGCTTTCAAACTTAGTACTTAAGGAATCGGACATTTCATACTTAATAACCTAATAAATGTAAAGTGATAGCTTTAATACAATATATCTTAAAATAGATGTTTTTAAAGATAATTCAAAAATACCTGGTGAATTTATTTAATTAAAAGAGACAGTTCCCATATGGAAGTTATCTTGCAACTTTAGGCTTTCATAACCAGCTGCCATTTGATCACAAAAATTTTGCATAGTCACCTTACTTGGACTCTAACATAGGAAGAAGGCTATTGTCGGTGACAATTATGGTATGTGAATTTTGTTTCTTCTGCTATATACTTATATAAATGTACTTTTGTATATTCTGGCCTTTAGTATTTCTTAGATTTTAAATTGATTAATTTACTCATTCAAAATATCCATAATAGACTATCTTAATTCTCCATGTACCTCAACTTCAAAACTAATATTATCAATTCTAGAAGTCATGGTTTAATAGTATAATAATTAAATGATTATGAACCATAACACATATTGCCAACTTTTGGTGAATGCTATTCAGGTTCTTGGTAACATTTCTAATTGGCACAATGCATTTTATATTAAAATCACTTTAGCAAATCAATGTTTCAGAATTTATCTTGGTAGTTTTTGAATGTCAGTAAGATTTTTGAATACTTTTCTAGTGTAAGTACTACTAATTAATTCTCAAGTTTAATGAGGAATGAGATGTCTAGAAAAGTAATCTATAGCTTAAAACTTATTACCACATTGAAAAAGTTGTGGTATATTTATAAATTGCTGAAAAGGTTATGTGTGATACCCACTGAAACTCACTAGAGATTTCCAATATGATATAAATCATTCATATCCTTGAAAGTTTTGATTGTTGTAGGATTTATTCTCAAGTGATATTAAGTAAAAAATTCAGATAATTTTCCCATTTTTAAAAATTGAATTTAATATTAAGCCACTTATTATAAACAAAAATCAATGCAAACTGAATTAATTTAATTAATTAGTTTAATTCAACCTAAAACTCACATTTTCTGGTTAGTGGAAAAGATACTTGCTTTGCTAAATAAAGATGTAGTGTAAATAATTTCTACTATAGACAAACTGCTTAATAAATTGATTTTGGTTTTCTAAAGCTTATTTTTAAAAATATTTGTATGACTGTCAAATTCAAATGTCAAAGTAGCCATGCAAAGAATTAAGTAGAAAAGTTGTAATGACTTGAGTGATATTGATGATTTGGGATCAATTTCCCAAAAATCTTGTTAGAATTCCTAAAAGATGCATAATTTTAATTTTCCTTTCCATTAAGGAAATGAGAACCTGAATAAAACTAAGATTATTTTTTAGAAAAGAAAATCTCTTCAAAATATTGCTAGCCATAAATAAAATAGTATTACTTTGTTAATTAAATATCTTTGGTAAAAATAAAATTAAGAAAATAGATTGAAAGGCTAACTTTGATGGGAAACAAGAGACACATCCCTCCAAAACACTCAGATGCAGGCACATGGCACACCCAAATAATGAAGCATTAACAGAATAAACAGTTGATCCTGCCTGGGAAAATATAGTGAGTACCTCTTGGTGGCCAGAAAACATTTTTAAAAGGACCAGAAGAGTGAGTCTTTGCAGAAAAAAGAGACAAAAATAGAATGATTATAGCACTGCCTTCATTTAAAAATTTTAAATACATTGGTATTCACTCACTAACAGGTGAAATAAATGAGACAAAATTCAGCAAGAGGCAGCCATGGTACTATGTATTTATCTCACATATTTCTTTAACATGTTACTGTATACTAGTAATAAATAAATAAACATACCTGGAAGGATAACTCTTCACTATACGAAGGTGTATTTAATGTTGGAATGAAACATTATTTTACATAGGCAAAATAAAATTTCTTTAAAAATATTAAAATCACTTCATAAATGGTTACTTTTGGTATAGTTAATTCTTTCTAATAGTCAATAGGGATAATGATATCAAGAGGGCATTATTCCATCCCAAAATTCCCACTCTTTAAGATTATCTCTCTCTTCAATCAATCTGACTTCAGGCAACTCAAAACACTTGTGAGATTAATGTGAAACATCTTGTAACCTTCTAGTCTGAAACACCAGAATTCTAATTTTATAAATTTATCATTACAGTAAATATATTAGCCATTAATTAGAAATTAACCATTAGATTGGGAATATTTCTTTTCACTTTAATTCTTAAAGTGCTAGATCTGATATTTGGACTTTAAAAAATATTTAGAAATGTATTGAATGTTGTGATAATGTTTGAGTTTCTATTTCATAAAGTATTTGTGTTTTCTATTGCCATAGTGAAAGAGTAAGATTAGGCTTTTTTTGTGATTTTGGTTTTGGTTTTTCTATTACAAGTTTTTCTGATATTATTCATGAGCATCTCACTGCTTTGAAATCATTGAGAAAAGAAATTTACACTGATTTGATTCCAAAAGAAGCCTATTTTCTTTTTACATTTCATTGTAAAATTGATAAATTCTGTTGCCAAAATCTCCACAGAGCAAATTTTTTAAAGTGTAAAAATTGTAATACAAATCTTCTTTACTGCCTTTAAATTTTACATGCAAATACAGGAATCAGTTCTTCTCTACCTAAGAGATACTTCTAAATTGAACATAAATCAACCCCTGTGGAACTAAAGAAAAACACAAGTGTGCACACACACATACTCCCCAACAAATACACACATGCAATTTTATGTCAGTTTTTATATACTGAAATATTATCTTCTTCCAGGAATAAATTTTAATAGATTTTCTCTCAATTTACTTCAGTTTGGGAATGGTGGATCTGAGGCCTTCCAGTGACTAAAGTAGCTATATCATTTCTAGAAAAAGTTAGCATTTTCATGAGTTTCTTGTATAATATAGTATGTATAACAGTTCTTCCTGAAAGACAAATATGAGTCAATCTTAAAGTCACAATCGATGTGCTCAGTCTATGTGCTCACATTTTATATACTCAATCCTGTATGAGTAATGCATTCTCTATGAACTAGAAAATAAGGCAAATGCTATTTAATATCATGTTGCATAATATTAAAGTATAATTTAGTCCATTATTTATAAATAATTCAATCATTGTTTACAAATATAATTATTATAAATATGTTGTTACTTTGTACAGTCATTACTGTTTGGTGGAGATTCTGTCTATATCTACCCACCTATATCTCTATTATCTATCTATCCATCCATCCACCCCTGAAACAAAAATGTGTTACATCAATGGTTTAACTGTGTAAAGTAGTCCTTCTTACCATGGCATTCTAAGATGACTACATAATTCATCCACATTAGGGGTCTACTAGGTTCCACTTATCTGCTTATGATAATAGTAAGAGATATTAATAAAGTGGCAGATTTACACTATGGAAACTTTGGAGATAACAACTAAATTATAAGTAAAAATCCCTACAAATGACAATACTTAAAAATTAAGATATTTGACCCCAATATTTAGATCCAGGTACTCCATCATATATTTGCATAACAATGGCCTGTACTTTCACTTCAATAAATAAATAAAAACTACCATTTAATTAAATTCTTAGTGAATATCAATTAATTAAAAATCTATACTAACGAAAACTAGTAATGCTTAAACCTGCCTTCAATGTATTTGTCATGATTTTACTAAACTGATACAATCATGTCTTAGTGGTAGCTGTGCTATGAAGATTCCTTCCAACAGGTTTATAATTAGTCTGATTTGTGCTAATAAAATAAGAAATGCACCTCTGTGACACTGACTACAGGCCAAGGCATGAAAAATACTGAGTAAGAGTTTCTTGTAAACATAATTCCAAACAATTAGGAGAGGTTTGTTCCAACTTGCAAGAATTATTTACTGATTACTGTGAAATTGAAAATTTTCACCTTATTTGGATGAGACAACATTTCTCCTATCCCCTGGGGCCATGCTGAGGCTGGTTGCAGAGCAGGAACAGTAACCAGCAACATATTAAAA
>CAUYPO010012899.1:0-54956 GCA_963574435.1 Cheirogaleus major
TTCTGCATGTAGCTAGCCAGTTTTCCCAGCACCATTTATTGAAGAGAGATTCTTTTCCCCATTGTATATTTTTGTCTGGTTTATCAAAGATTAGGTTACCATATACTGATGTTTTCATCTCTGGTATCTCAGATCTATTCCAGATATCGATGCTTCTGTTCTTGTGCCAATGCCAAGCTGATTTAACTATTATTGCTTTACAGTACAGCTTGAAGTCAGGAAGACTTATGTCTCCCAGGTTGTTCTTTTACTTAAGATTGCTTTGGCTATATGAGGTCTTTTCTTGTTGCATACAAAGGGAATAATTGTTTTTTCTAGCTCTGTAAAGTATGCAGATGGTAATTTGATGGGGATTGCATTGATTCTGTAGATCACTTTAGGTAATAATGACATTTTAACAATATTGATTCTACCAATCCATGAACAAGGTAGATTTTTCAATCTGTTGATATCATTTGCAATTTCTATTTTTAGTGTTTCATAATTCTCCGTGTATTAATCTTTCGTATCTTTGGTTAAATATACTCCTAGATATATAATTTTCTTTGGGGCTATAGTAAAGTGTATTGTGTTTTTTATTTGTGTTTTTGCTTGATGGTTCTTGGCATATATGACAGCTTCTGATTTGTGTATATTGATTTATTAACTCGAGAACAAGAGAACTATTCTAAAGATCAATAAAACCAGAAGCTGTATTTTCGAAAAGATAAACAAAATTGATGGCCCTCTTGCTAGATTGACAAGAACTCAAAGAGAAAAGACTCTAATAAACTCAATAAGAAATGAAAAAGGAGAGTTCACAACACACACCACAGAAATTCAAAACATTATATTTGACTATTGTAAAAATCTATATGCTGAAAAACTACAGAACGAAGATGAAATGGACAAATTTCTGGATTCATACAACCTCCCTAAGTTCACCCAGGAGGTAACAGAATGCCTAAACAGACAAATCTCAAGCTCAGTAATTGGAACAGTAATTAAAAACCTCCCCAAATGGAAAAGTCCCGGGCCAGATGGCTACACTTCAGAGTTTTACTAAACATACAAAAATGAACTCCTACCTATATTACAGAAACTATTCCACAGCATTGAAAAGGAAGGTATCCTTCCGAACTCATTCTACGAAGCCAATATCATCTTGATACCAAAGCCAGGGAAGTATGCAACAAAAAAAAGAAAATTACAGACCCATATCCCTCATGAATACAGATGCAAAAATCCTAAATAAAACTTTAGCAAATAGAATTCAGCAACACATCAAAAAAATAATTCACCATGACCAGGTGGGCTTTATTCCAAGGATGCAAGGATGGTTCAACATACGCAAGTCTATAAATGCAATTCACTTCATAAATAAAATCAAGAACAAAAACCATATGATTTTATCAATAGATGCAGAAAAAGCATTTGACAAAGTCCAACACACCTTTGTACTAAAAAAACTCTTAACAAAATAGGCATAGAAGGTCCGTACCTTAAATTTATCAAATCCATCTATGACAAACCCACTGCTAATATCATTCTAAATGGGGAAAAATTGAAATCTTTCCCTCTTCAAACTGGAACTAGACAAGGATTCCCACTATCTCCTCTCCTATTCAACATAGTGCTTGAAGTCCTAGCAATAGCAATCAGGCAAGAGAGGGGTATTAAGGGCATTCAAGTGTGGGCAGATGAAATCAAGCTCTCACTCTTCGCCGATGATTATACCTAGGAAACCCCATGGACTCTTCCAAGGGACTCCTAGATTTGATGAATGAATTTGGCAAAGTTTCAGGGTATAAAATCATTAGTTGATTTTTGTGAGAGGTGAAAGGTGTGGATCCTGCTTCAGCATTCTACAAGTGGCTATCCAGTTTTTCCAGCACCTTTTATTCAATAGGGTTTCTTTTCCCCAGTGGAAGTTCTTGTAACCTTTGTGGAAGATTAGATGGCTATATGAGGATGGTTTTATATCACAGTTCTCAGTTCTATTGCAGTGGTCAGTTTTCCTATTTTTGTGCCAAACCAAATTGATTTATTTACTACAGCTTTGTAGTATAGTTTGAAATATGGCATATTAATACCTACCATTTTGTTTTTATTCCCTAGAATTGCTTTTGGTATACAAGGTCTTCTCTTGTTCCAATCGAAGCGTAAAATAATTTTTTCAATATCCATAAAGAATGATGCTGGGATTTTAATAGGTATTGCATTGACTCTGTAGATCACTTTGGGTAGTATAGACATTATAACAATGTTGAGTCTGCCGATCCACGAGCATGGTATGGATTTCCATTTGTTTACATCCTCTGCTATTTCCTTCCTCAGTGTTTCATAGTTATCCCTGTAGAGGTCTTTTACTTCCTTAGTTAAGTATATTCCTAGGTACTTTATTTTCTTTGTTGCTATTGTGAATGGTATTGAGTCTTTGATTTGGTTCTCAATTTGATTGTTGGCATATATGAATGACTCTTATTTCTGTGTATTGATTTTGTATCCTTAGTCTTTACTAAATTCATTTATCAATTCCAGGAATCTCTGGTTTGAATCCTTGGGATTTTCTAAGTACAATATCATATTATCAGCAAATATTGAAAGTTTCATGTCTTCTGCCCCAATTTTGATACATTTAATTCCACTTTCATGCCTGATTGCTATAGGAAGTACTTCCAGCACTATGTTGAATAGAAGTGGAGATAGTGAAAGTGAACAACCTTGCCTGGTTCCAGTTCTAAGTGGGAATGCTTTCAATTTTTACCCATTCAGTATGATTTTCACTCTGGGTCTGTTGCATATGGCTGGTATGTTTTTTAGGTATGTCCCTTCTATGCCTATTTTATTAAGTGTTCTTATCATGAAAGGGTGTTGAATTTTGTCAAAAGCTTTTTCTGAATCCAATACATTCTTTTCCTTGAAATTTATCAACTTCTATTAGTCTACCAACTCCAATTTGGATTGGTTTCAGAATACTTGGGCCATAACTTTCTTACAAAACTTTTTTTTAATATAAGTTTCTGGCTGCCTTCTTTTTTTTTAAAGTACCTTTTTCATATATTCAAGCTTTCCAAATTTTCAGTCATTTTATCCATTTCATGGGGGTACTTTTTCCTATGTCCTTTCCCAAGCCTTCTGTTCTCTTAATTTAGTGCAACCTCAAACTCCTGGGCTCAAGTGATCCTCTTGCCTCAGCCTCCCGAGTAGCTGGGACTACAAGTGTGTGCCACCACATCCGGATAAGTTTTTCTGTTTTTAGTAGAGACGGGTCTCTTGCTCAGGCTTGCCTTGAACTCCTGACCTCAAGCCAACTACTTCATTCAATGTTTACAAATTAATGAACAAAAATAGAACATAGTTCAATATTACCTTGATGGTCCCAAATCATCAGTTTCATCATTTAATCAATAGATTTTAATCAATATAAAATCGATATATTTTACTTTTAAGACCTGTTGTGGTATCCTTGCCTCTAGACTAAATAACTCAATTCTTAAATTCCTGAGTATTTTTTATATAATTTTTTATGTCTTCTGTCTTCCTGCCAGGAATAAGCTATTAATTCTTGCTAACTTAATTGTCCTATCAATAATTTTCTCATTTCTTTCTCATTTCTCATGTGCTGTGAAATCTATAGATGATCAAACTTGTTAGCATTTTGAATAAAATAAGCATAAATAGATTGGGTGAGAATTTGAGCTCTTCTCCTAGGCCTAAGGTGTTCTAGCTATCGTGCCTAGACTTTGCAACAGATGGTTCATTAGCTCAGAGGGTTCTATGTTGTACTCCTAGTTCTCTGGTGGGTCAGGCAGGCCAGGTAGCCTAACAAAGAGTTGCTGAAATGCAAAATCTACATGCAAAAGTATATTCTTTATCAAAATATACTAAATATAATTTGAACCTAATTTCTTGACTCAGTGTGATGCATGGCAATATTCAATGAATTGTCTGTGGATATGTTGAAGAATTAATCAAATTCTCCCAGATTGTAATCTACTCTGAATGTAGCTTCTGCTGCTTTTTCCAGCTCACTGATAAAACCCCAATCTCATTCTCTGCTGCCCCTTCTCACCACCACCACCAGGATGCTCAGAGTTATCACCTCTATGTTAAGTTTCCAGATGGAAATATCATTGCAGTCAATGTCACTGCCTCATTATTTTCGTTCTTTGTAACTTTTTGCTGCTACCAACAGTTATTTCTTATCCCTTCTATTATTTGCACCACCACCACTCTCTGATTACAGCTTCGGGCTGAAATGAAGTTTCCCAGAGAATTTAAATATTACATGAAAGCTTGGAAAGGCCCAGCCAAAGTTTATGTAATAAATCGTCTGTGAAAAACTATCCCAAGATTCTGTTCGAGTCATTATTTTCTAATAAGCGCTTATTATGCTTAGGGTTTTTTTGCTTTGAGAATTGACTGTATACATCATCCTGGATTCAAGAATATGGTATTTTATACTTTGCTAACTTTATAAAAGAAGAATGACAATACTATCTTCTCAATAAAACCATCCCCATTGTTCTTAGTTGGACACATTTTTTCGTGCTTTGAATTCTTGCAAATAGCACTTAATTAATACTTAAATAGAAATTGTTACAATCTCTTATTTGATAAAATGTGGACACTTATTTTATCTTCCTGCCTGGAGTGATTAAAGCAATCTACTGACAGGAATTCGGATTTCCTCATCTTTGTTTTCCCTGCAGCACCCAAAGAAGTAAAATAATAGGCATTTGACAATTATTTAAAGAGTTGAACAGAAGCACATGACACTCATAAATGCATAAAGTTACTTTATTTTAAGTATACATATAATTTTGAAAAATATAAATGCTAAAATATCTCATCTTCTTCATCTCTTAATTCCATAAAAGTCACAATAGAAAGCTTCATAAAACTGTAAAATACTATAATGTTATAGGAATTTTTAGGTTTTATATTGGAAAAAAATTATTAGTAATATATTGAAATGTTTTCTGTTCTTTATCATTTTGTTCCACCATGTTGATCTACTTCATTTAAAATAAAAAGATGCATCATTTCTCCAAAGTTAATAAAGACTTAAGAGAATAAAAATAAGAATATCTGAAAGTGCGTATTGATTCTGAAAAGTAATGTGTACGAGTACGTACCAGCCATGAAAATGGCTAAAAAGAGGCAACTAATCACTCTTTTCACATTGTAGGATTGGGACAAAGTTACTTCTGGCTCTAAAAGTTTCACTGGATGACTTTTGCCCTGAGTTGCAATATTTGTCTAGGAAACAAAATTCTTGATTCTTGTAAGTACCCATAGAGCACAATGAAATGAGCCAAGAAATAGGACATAGCCAAATTTCCGGTCAAAATGCAACTTGACTGTGAGCATATGTTACAAAACTTTTTTTTTTTTTTTAATTTCAGGCTGCAATGAAGCTCAATGAAATCATCATCTGAAAATTCCCAAGGCCCTTCAGGTAGCGACGTGCTATAAAATGTCACTTGATTCCACGCAGCCACTTGGTGCCACCGGGCTTCATGCTCATGCTGTGAAGAGCAGATCTTAACTATCATGGGATACAAATGAGAACATCTCAGCTTCCTGCACTAAAATGATTAAGTGGTATGAAAAGGATTGAAGAAAGCTTTGTCCCATCCCTGAACAATGCCAACCTCTGAAATACAACTCAAATGGTTTTGTTTTGTTTTTAAAAGATAGTCAGCAGTCAATACATTTCAAGTACTTTAACACGGTTTAAAAAAAAAAAATAAAAGAACTAAAAAACTTGGAAGACAATCATTGTCTATTAAACATCAATATATAGCTGATAAAAGATTTACTCTGTGTGGGTTGGTGCATGTGCTTAAAATACACACAAACTGAATTACCAACAGCAGATGATTGTTTCCCCCCATTCTTTGAGGTGGGGTACAAAGGAGGGAGGCTTTTGTTTGCCTACTTCTTAAGTCCATAAGTTCCCTCCCAAAACCTACTCCCCAACCTGGACTGAAGAAGAGGAAGAAACATTCCTGCCTATGGCACACAATACAATTAGGATTCCAAGTAGTCATTTCCCACACTAGAGAAGAGTGAATTTCATCGAGGAAAACAGTGTTCCCAAGAGATTTTCTCTCAAACACAAAAGCAGAGGCATTTACGCTCCTCTGATAAGGCAGACACTTGGTCTACTCATGGCTTTCCTTCCAACAGTAAGTTTCTACAACCACAAACAGGACTCTGGTTAACAACTCTGCTTAGCCCTTACTTCAAGCAACTGGAATCTTTTATCTCCGAATTCTATCAGGGGGAGAGGGAGAAACACTTTATAAAAAATTTAGTGTTATAATTTGTGTCCAGTTTACATAGAAACAAAACCACCCCCAAATCTGGCCAGTTCTTCCTCAATGGGTAAATTCAGTTAAAATTCAGATAATTAGGTGGACCTCAGGCTTTGCTTGTTAGTTTGGTAACTATGTCTGTTCCTTTGAAAGTAATGATTTTTTAAAAACTTCCCTAGGTTCCAGTAAACATTGAGAGGGTTTGATATTACCTGTTGAGTTAGCAAATATAAGGGTACTATCTGGATTCGTATCATAAACACCAGCCTTCTGTCACAGAATACAGATGAGGAATGGAGGTGCAGAGAGCTTTTACAGCTATTATACCTAAAGCCCGAAATGATGAGCTAAGTTGCTTCAGGAATTCTTTGAAAGGTATGGAGGAGGCATGAATCTGCAAATACTTGATTTGTGATCAGAAAAAATACATATATTATATCTAGAGCTTTTATAAAAGTAAACATAAATGTCTTTAATTTAACAAAATCATAGATTAGGCTGAATTTTTATGCATGGATGGTTTTTAAACATTTTATTGATGCTTCCATCAGTAATAAAAGGGGAAAGTTCTTATATAGCTCTATATTAGAGCACCAGAAAACTAGATAATATAGAATAATCATTTTAAAGATAGCTCTAGATACAAATGTGATGCCAAAATCTGGCATGTGAGATTTTAACACAATAATATGTAATTCACCACTACCATTTTAATGGAAAAATTAAGGTCATTTATGTCTAATTTGTGTAAAATTAAAAGTTTTAAGATTATCATATACTGCAAAAGTAACAGCTAACTCTAGATAACAAATTTTTTTATAATCAAAATGTCAAGGAGAGATTTATAATTTAGTTAATATAAAAATGAGTGGGAGTCAATAAGCACATATCATGAAACCAAAATAAATGGTTTCATTCTGCTTCTAGTACTCCTCCTACAATCAGTTTATAGTTAGGATATATCACAACTGTGGTTATATGAATCCAAAATAATAGATTCAACATTGAAATATTATTTTTAACATACATTCACAATACATAATGTACCTGTTCAAAACATTGCATTTAAATACCATGTTAAATTTGGTTAATAAAGGTCTAATTTTCAATACAGTACTCTGAAACAGACATACATATATATGTATACAAATACATTCTAATGTCCCAATTTCAAAGAATTGTCTTTGCATCCTAAAAAACTGTGTGTGAGAGTACTGTTACAAGTGTATACACATCTAACTCTGCAGATCTATCTACATTCCTGTAACACTTTATAGATGTGTGAATGGGCTATTAATACTCCTACAGATTTTATACTGTTAATATGAGCTATTGTATCAATAATGGTGACTTACAATATGGGTAATAAAATATATTCAACCTCATTTGCATAATTGTAAATTCCTTGGACTCCTGATGGATTTTTCATAAGTGGTTTGGGTTTTATGGAAACTGGCACAAGAGACTTGACAACTTTGCCCCCTGCCTACTGTCACTCTTGCCTCTTTCCAACTTTGCACATATGTGCACCAGCCGCACACAGAGCACATACACAAACACACAAATACTTCAAAATGAAAAAATTGTCTAACAATACTGCATAGGATATCAGACATGGTAATACAATCAACATCTGTACCCAGATACTACTATTTATTCCCATTATATAGGAGTTTATCTCTTCTCCCTCAATCTCCTTCATAGAACAGTTAAATTTCTTTTAAAGAAAGGGAAAAATGGATGCTTAGAAACATGGTGTTTTTCATCTGATGTAGCCTTCTGGCTTACCCTATAGATTGTGTGTTTGTGTTTGTGTATGTGTGTGTAAAAATCACATTATATACAATACAATTTTTACAGAAAGCCTGGCAGCTACAAATAAGAGGTAGAACTACTCAAAACTATGTTTCCTGCTGCAGGAAAAAATTCATTTTCTTTACAGTAATTAAAAAAAAGTTTTAAAAATTGACAAAAAATAAGTTGCAGGTTAGGCCCCATAATTTAAACAACAAAATCTAGGAAGAAAAATATTCTTCGATATACTCAACAGATAAGTTCATTAAAGGGTTAAAAAAAGTTGCATAGGAAAAAGGGACATTCCAGCACTTGCTACAATGATGGCAATGGTTTCTCTATAGGGAGTAAAGTACCTTTAAGTTTTCTTCTTTTGATAACTCTAAGATTAGGGTTTACAAGCAAGAGCAAGTTAGAATAGCAGCACTTTTTTTTCCGGTCAGAGAGCTCTACAAGTGAGAAGGGACTCTGTCTGGAGGTCAAGGTTTGTTCTACCAGACAAAGACAAGCCAGTTAGCAATAGCTCCAAAGCTGAAGTTGTAAGTTCCTTCAATATTTTAATAAAAGGTGTTTATAAAATCTTTAATACTTTTGTCCTCTGCTTAATAGAGGAAAAGGACAGGGTCTGTGCGTGTCTTGAGTGATACAGGAATTTGGTTTTCAGAGGGCACATCTGAAAGTTTAGGAACAAAGGGGAATTCCTCATATGCTGTTTTTAAGGAATGGTACACTATTGTCTTGATTTTACCTATGCAAGAGAGAAGCAGAGAGAGTCTAGCGCTGTATTATTTGGCCAGTGACCAAAAACTGAAACAAAACAAAAAGTTAAAAAATAAACAGCCAGACAAAAAAAAACAACCCAAGAACATTAACAACAAAACTGTCAGTTTTAAGAAAGACAAACAGGTTACAATGCAGTTTCTGTTCCCTTGCTCCTCCAGAAATAATCATTGTCTTCAGGCTCAAGTTCTATTCTAATTTGAGGCACAACTTTTACTGGAGTTCTAGGAGGACTAGAGAAAAATACAAAAAAAAAAAAAAAGAGAGAGAGAAAGAAAAGAAAAGAAACAGTAAGTAAATCAGATATCTTTTATCATTTGTCAAATGTTTATGCCCTGGACAGAAGTCAAATGTGTCATTCTTGTTCTCTTTAAATACTATCTCCTCCTTGTGTTTATAAAAACAAACATTTTTAAATGGGAGGAAGGTACCAATAGTATCAAGAAATTCAAGTAAAAATTTCGTAAGCTCTCATACCTAGATTAAAACAAAACAAAACCAGAAAACAAGAAGAGGGACGACCAGGTGGGTAGTACTGTCAGAAATTAAAGGACAAAAACACTGACATGATGAAAACATTCAGAGATTTCGCTCCTTTGAGAATCAAGTAGGACCTGAAATCTCTAGAGCCTGAGGGAAGGAAACTACTAGAAGACAAGCTGCCAGGAAGCACCAGTTGCCCTTTTAAATCAGGGATGCTGCTGAAGTTATAGGAGCTAATGGTTGATCCTGGCCTTTAACATAATGTTACTGAAAGATTCCAATTTTTTTCCCTAAGAGTACGAAGGTCTCTTAGGATACTTTCTACCAGTAAAATATGGCACAAGTTTTGGTCACTGGGTAATCTATTTAAGATAAATCACGGAAAGGGAAGAGAACAAGAAGTTCTGCCAATAACCCACCATTAACTACATTTCTCCAGGGCAATCACCCAACAAGGTAAAAATCCTGGGCTCTGCTTTACCTTGGCAAACCCAGTGACTGAAGGAAAGGAATTTTATCAGCATGATGTGTGGCGCTCGAGGAATGTTGGTGATCTTTCCCCTGGGGAAAAAAAAATGTTGAAATCATAAATAGTAGGTCTTTGGTAAACTATGAAATTAGAGTGAAAATAAAAATCTTCACGAAAATGGATGGATTTTTCACAACTGGAAAGAGTAAGAAAGACAAGTTTAAGACATTTCCATCAACAATGTATCAAGCTAAGATGCTGAGTAGTGTGGTGAATGAAGCCCAAATCACTTCATTTCCTTTATTTTAGGTTTTCTGGGATGGACCAATGATATCTTTTCAGTGAGAAGAGTAAGAGGGGAATCATTTTTAGAGGGTGACAGCTCTCTTCCTAATGTCTAAGGCTTGTCCTTAGATTTCCTTCCGCATCCAGCCTTCATAAATTTGTCCTGCTGTTATTTATGGAGAAAAAAACCAGTACTTACTTATACTGCAACTCTACTTCTATCAGTTTTGTCCTTTCATAGATGATAAAAATTAATATGCCATTAGAAAATATCTCAGTCAAAATGATCATGTGTATTTTTGCTCAAGTAAACTTCTAATATATCAACTTGTAATTTATCCTTTTAAAGGATTTTTAAGAGGATGAAGAACAACTGGCACATAAACTTTTTTCATAAGCCCCAAATTCTGGCTGGTGATTTTTTTAAAAATAGATTTTCTGTTGTACTCAGGAGGGGCTATGCCAGGTTATGACGCCCACAGGAGACACGCGCGCTGGGCGAGTGTGTGCCACAGTCTCCTACTGCTAGTAAAGACCCAGAGATAAAGAACAACGTCAGAACGCGGAGCTTCAATTCAAACAGAAATTCTTAACCAAATCCCACTGGTAGGTGTAAATAGAAATTAGCTTCAGTTACAGGTTACAAATTGGACACCCAAGGTAAGACTGCTTTGATTCTTTGAACTCCGTCTGGTGGGCAGCTTCCAAGATGGACTCCAGCGATCCCTGTCTCCTGGTATTTATGTCCTTGTGAAATTCCTTCCCACATGGTAATAGGGTTGGTCTGAAGGACCAACAGAATATGGCCGAAGTGATGGTCTGTCACTTCTAAGACTCAGTCATAAAAGACTGCAGCTTCTGTCCCGATTCCTCTCGCTTTTTGTCACTGGCTTTGTGGGGCCATATTGTGGGACACAATGGCGACACCCACAGGCCAAGGAACTGCGACTCCCTGCCAGGGGCCTCGTGAGTGAGCCCGGGAGCAGTCCCCAGCTCCAATCAAGTCTCTGGAGCTGACAGCTTGACAAATTGATGATAATTTCCTAAGGGACCCTGAGCCAGAACCACCAAAATCAGCTGCTCCTAAATTTCTGAATGTCAGGGACTCTGCAAGAAAATACATGTTTGCTGCTTTAAGCTGCCAAGTTTTATGGTAATTTGTTACTCAACAATAGGTAACTAATATACCCATTTTCATTCACTGATATTCATTTCAAACTTTTCTTGGTAACAGTAACCTCCTATTAAAGTTGAGGTGGCACTGTCAAACAGAAATAAAAGTGTCCCAACTCTCTTCTGTCCTATTACAGATCAGTGTACTTTGACGTGCATCTGAATCAAATGAATGCATTTTCTTCATATGAGAACGCAAAGTGGAAAGTATTTGGGAGGCAACTGCTACTTGCCATTGGAAAAGCTTCAGATGTTTTCTAATGTTACCATCGAGGTTTTCCCCCTTTTCAAATGACAGGTTAACTCAATTACAAAAGAAAAGATGATGCGTCACAAACCATTACACTGTAGCCACCAGGCTATTATCCCAGAAAGATGAGTGCAGTTTACAATGACGATTTTGAAAGAGCAGAAGGGGAATGAAGAGATTAAGGAAGAAAATGCATATATCTTAAAGTTATACCTAGAAAGTGGTGCTAATATTTTACGATTGCCGGTTTAATTGAAAATAATTATTCCAAATTCTCAATATTAACAATTGATTAATTAATCATTGAGAGACTCATGATGCAATTTCTCTTTTGAGCTGATTTGGTCATTGGTTGAAACCTAAGGAAGACAAACAGTAACAGACAGTGATGTAGTACTATAAGCTGCAATTCTAAATACCAGCAGAAAAAAAGAAAAATCAATTTAAAACATGGTTACAAGTTTAGCAACCGAAAAAAGAAAAAAACAAAAAACTGGTAGTGATTTGGAGAAGAGAAAAAAAACTACCAAACAAAATTTAAAACAAAACAGAAATTTAAAACATTATGGATAAAAGGAAGAAGTTAAGGGTGAAGCTTAGGGTATGTAAAAATGAAATTTTATAATCATTAAGTGTAAATCTTCAAATAGAAAGAAAGAAAGACAAAAGAGAGGGAAAGTTAATGTAGATGATAGTTCTAAAGTTTTTTCTCTGCAAGTGCAAATCATATTCAAGCAAGCAAGCAAGCAAGAGGTTAGTTCTACTCACTGTCGGAAGGTTTGCTATCGCTTAGGAAAGGTTGCTGTTCCATGATGTCCATTGGAATTTTAATACTTGGAACTTTTTCTGAGTATGGGCAGTCAGACTGTGAAAAAAATGTACAACAGTGCTTAGAATATTTTTATTATATAGCTCATCCTACCTCCCAACATTGATCAAACCTATCGTCCTATCGTTTACATAATATTAAGGAGAAAAGCCATAGATATGATCAATTCCAGTTTGCCAACTTTTCAAATTCTATACCATCTCTCCCCCTCACATTTGTTTTCCTCTCTTCTGAGTTAATGGGATCGAGTCCATTAAAAGCAGAACTACACCAAATACAGATCACTACAATCGAATTGTAAAACTTTCCATAAGCTTGATCCTCAATCAGCAAACATTTCCGGGTTGCCCACGTGTTAAGTGGATGATCTCAATGTGAAAAGGGATTAAATCCAGGAAACTTCCTAAACTATAATACAGTCTTGAAACTCTTGTTTCGTTAATGCTCTCTGATTCCATCTCCAGGAAAATCATGCCCCATCTTTCCTTCCAAAACAAGCAGTAGACTTTTTAACATCCACCATCAAGAAGTCCTCTACATATGGCATAAAAATAAACCTTCCTCCCCCACTCTGCCAAACACTACTTTATGGCTAATAGTTCATTTCAATTTGCTTGCGCCCAAGATATTTGAAAATGCAAAGCAAATTATGAGAAAACAAAATCAAAAAGTAAGGTGCATATGATGGTCAGATAAGCAGAGAATCATAACCAGAATAAAATGATAAAACTAGGCAGCTGATCATGGGGCTACCTAAAGAACAAACCACCTCGCCCAAAATGTAACAGATTTTCACAGGATCATTATTGAACTTTAAAAAAAAATCCATTATATTAAATTCAACTCTATGTTTAGACTGAAAAGATCCAACTCATCTCTTAACTGAAAGTACCAAGGAGACAATCTTTAGTTGAAAGAAAAATATAAGAACACGGGGTCAAATAAAAAAAATCTTAACATAAAACCTATTATGCACACTAAAAATTCCTTTAGGATGAATCTAAAGAGGGTAATGAGCTATTAATATCTTTTCAGAGAACTAAGATCATGCACTTAATTTGAAACAAGAACAAAAATGAAGATGTCACCTGCACCTACCTTTATGAGAACGTCAAGAATAAGGCCTATTACATTATTTCAAACATTTTCCAAAACAATAGCACTTATGGGTGCAAAGGTTGTCAGCCTTAATGACAGCCTACCAGGCAGGTTCAAAAATGACTGTGAATGGCTCAGAATGTTGACAATCGTAATTTTGACTACTTCTGCTCATCGGCATTAGAGCTGTAACCTGCATGTCCCAGCGTGGCTCCCTTTAGCCACACAAGTCTCAGGTGAATTTCGGGAGAGCCACCTTCCAAACGTAGAGTCCCCAAATAATGGGCTCAACACACAGAGCTTACTGCACAGATATACTTAAAAGTGCCAGGTGGGATTTACCGTCTAAGAACTAACATGTATATTTGTTTATTCTGGTAGGGGTGGGGTGGAGAAGAGGAAAAGAAAAAAAAAAGTTTCGCACATTATCTTCAAGAAATATGTTGGGAATATGAAGTTAAAAATGGCAAAGGTTAATAAAAAGAATAGTATTATTTAAATAAAATGTGATTTGTTGAAAATCATATCTAAGAATTGGAAAAAAATTCTCAGGAGCTCATCCGATCTAACTTTTATCACTGGAAAGCAGTAAATTTAAAACATTCCCAAAAGTTGATATTTTATTATTTTTCCTTAAAACAATTAGAGGAGAGGATTCCATAATATCACTTCATACATTCATAATGTGTAATGAATTTTGACTTTGGCATCCATGTACATAAACTGTTTTGAAAATTCAAGACAAAATACTGCTTTAATCACCTTAATATTTCAGGCAACCTTTTTTCTTTTTTGGTCTAGAGGGGTCCAGAAATTCATTTCAAATTTTGATGTCTATTCAACGTGTAAACACATCATTCTTCTTAATACTGCATCTTGATCTCTGCTGCAGTTTAAACACATTCTCTTTTTCTGTCATCATTGGAAACAAAATCTATACACCTGCTCGCATTGCAGATGGATGATGGCAGTCCTAAAACCTCCCTTTGACTTTAGCTAAATGTGCCTCACATATTAAGTCTTTTTCTTATTGGATCAATTTATGTGAAATCCAATTCTGTCTGTTGCTTCTTTCACTCTACCGTTTCCAGTTCTACAAAAAGAATACAATCGGACAGCCTGATCCATTGGACATAACCAGAGAGGCCTGGATTAGAGTTTTGGCTTTGCCAATTACAGCTGTGTACATTTATAAAATTGACTTAAATGCATATATCAAAGCATCACATCGCACACCTTAAATATATACAATTTTGTCTGTCAATCATATCTCAATAAGGCTGAAAAAAATTTTAAAAAGACATTTTTCAGTCTAAATTTCATCACTTGTGAAATGGGAACAAAAATAAACACTTTAAAGAGCTGTTAAGACAATTAAGGATGAGGTATGCATGATCAATCAATGTTATTAAGTACTGACTAGACACTAAAAATTAATTATGTTGCTACTTTAGACTGGGTAATGACACACACAAAAATAATTTCTGATACTGCACTGTGCAAAATCCAAAACAATTTTCAAATGGAAAATGTTATTTTGGCAAGCTTTTCAAATGGCTACCGGGATAAGCTGTATGTGTGTGTTAAAGAAAAACAAATCCCAGCTTTTCTTCTAGCACTGATTATGAATCTCTACTGGAGCATCTGTATTTCGGTGGAATGATCTAAAAAAAATGGGCAAAAATTTTATTTCTCAACTTAACCACCTAATGCAGAAGGACCATTTGGACTATGACACTGACCACTATAATTTTGTGAAAAGACCCCAAACTCCAATTCCCTTCCCTTTTTATTGAAAAGTTATGGAAAAATAGTGTCAAATCACATTAGTATAAATACAATGCTGGTGTAGTTCGACAGCACAGATCCCTGGCTGAGAGCCTACTCAAATAGATAAGTAGATCACAGGAGGTAAGATACTGACATTTGTCCACATTAGGCTTAAAATTATATAAAAATGAGTTATTATGTCAAATATAAATCCTGAATTATCAAAGGCAAACAAAATACAGTTTACAGAATTACTAAGCAAACTTCCTTTATATTTATTAGATCAAAGTTCTTTAAATGTGGTGGGCTTTAAAATTTTTTTAGAAGTTATTTATTAGCCATTAGGTCATTATTAGTGAATTAATGGTTACAGAAAGACTTCAGAAAATACAACCAAAGAGAGAAAATAAAGGGCAAAGGGAGGTGAAATGAGTAATATGTCGCATGGACAGAGAGACAGTTTTAGAACTCAGCCCTGCATCTCACATTAGATATAAAAAATGACATTTTTCACATTTGTTTCGTTAACAAGCTTTACTTTGGAATGTTGGAAAGTTCCTTACATCGTCATTATCACTGTCCAGACTCCCCTTCTTCTTTTTCTTTTTCTTCTCATCCTCTTTCTTTTTCTTGTCCTTTTCTGGAATGACATCATCGAGGAAGCTGAGGTCGTGCTGGGAGAAGAGGTAGTCCATGCCTTTTCTGACAGCTACAAGTGCCAAGATCTAAAAGCACAAATATAAACAGTGTGAAAGAAACCACATTAGATGAAATCATAGTGATTATTGACATTGCCCCGTCAAAATCAGCAGATACCTATTTTGTACAATGCTACAGTATGACAGAGCTCATCATAACTGTACTGGCTTATACCTGGTAGACTGCAATAATTTTCTTCATGGGGAAAAGTTGTTTTATAAAAGTCTGGGTTGAAACTCACTTTGTATTGTTTCCTGAAATGTATGATCACAGTCAATTAGAATTTTAATATGAAAGGATTACTTTTCAAAACCACTTCCTTGCATGTCAGATTTTAAATCAAATAACTAAAACTTTAAAGGCAAGAGATAGCCTGCATATGATTTCTAAGTATTCAAAATTAAAACATGATTCAGGGTTTTGAAAATCAAGTATATCCGTACAGCATGCAGTATACTAAGACCTCTTCAAAGTATTAACAATGGGGTAGTATGTGAGTATGCATCGACCATTTCGTTTATTGGGCTACTTCAACCGCTACTATGAACTGAATACTTTCCACGTGCCAGATACTGTGCTAAACTCTTGGGCAATATTATCTCATTAACTCATCACAGCCCACCACAAAGTAGATGTTATTATTAATATCTCTATCTTACAGCTAGGGACGTTAAACTTAGAGACATGAAGGGTATTATCTAAGATCATGAAACCAGACAAAGGAAGAAAACAAAGGGCTCCAACTGTCTCTGCTTCCAAAACCAGTCTTCTCGAGCTCTGTGTTTCTGGTTCTATGAATTGTTCTTGCAGAGCAACTTCTGAGGGTACATTAAAGATGTCTTTGCTTGACAGCAAACCTGGTCCGCAGCACGTTATAGGGGCCTGGCCTGCCTCAAATGAAATGGTTGTCTTTGTCCGCGTCACGCTCCCTACAGGTCACTTTCTTTACCTACTAGAGAGATTAATAACATCTGCCCTACTGCTATTACAGGATTATTTTGTGACCAAATAAGAGCTCTGAAAAGATAAAAAGCACTTTATAAAAGTAAAGTATTTTTTATTATTTAGCACAATCAATAAATGATTTACTAGATATATTTCAAATTTATCCTGGTCTAACTTCATTTTTCTTGATTTTAGCAAAAGTAGTAGGTATGTAGACAATATTTATAGGTAAATGGGGGTCATTTCTTACACTCAGTGTATTTTTCAGTAAGATAATATAGTTTAAGAATAAAAAAGAAACACAAGGAACAATTAAGAAAAAAAATCTGACTTAAATATCACTGGTATTTCATACCGATTTTCTCTATCTTTGGGGGGAAAAAAACAATTACAAACAATAAATATACATAAAAAAATAATGCTGGCTAAGAGTAAGAGGAATTTTATAAAAAATAAAATGTGGCAAATGTTTGGAAATTCTGTTTCCAGAGCTGTAGGGGAGACACAACAAACCCAAGACAGCCTCTGTGAATTGTTTTAAATGTATGTATGTGCATTTTTTGCAAGGTTGGAAGAATTATGGTAAAGTACAAAATTCATTAATGAATCAAAATACAGAGATTGCATTTCCTTTTTCCCCTTCTTTCACTTGCGATTCAGAGTGAGATGTAAGTTGCGTGACATCACATCTCAACAGATCATGGCAAGGACAGAGAGTCCAGGCTTAGCCTTAAACTTAGCATGACACGAACCACAAGAAATCCAAAAGGTGAACTTTTTACTCCATTTCTTCTAATATGCACTGGACAATTTCTCATCAACTGGGGGATGGACATGCCTGAAGCTCCGACTCAAGGGGGGAGGGGGGACAAGGGCAATATATGTAACCTTAACATTTGTACCCCCATAATATGTTGAAAAAAAATAGTGCCACCCCATTTTACCGACGAGTTAATGGCAGCCCAAAGAGGTTCACTGACCAGAGTTAGTATTTGAACTTACATGAGTCTGACCCTAAAGTCTATCCCAGATTACCACAGGCATGGGAAACTTCAATGACGACTGATCAAAGTGATGAGGTCTAAGGGGGAAAAACTTGGAACCACACGTAAAAATCACATGTGTGTCTTCCATATATCAATAACATGGTATCCGTAGGACCTCCTGAGTAGGTTCAGTGAAAGGAATCCCTACCATGACTGGAAAGATGATAGCGGCCACAGTTGACTTGAGGATCCAGAGGAGGGCCAGACACAACACCTGCAGGAAAGTGAACAGGTGGACCCTGCGCAGGGGCACATGCCGCAGGTAGATAAAGTCGGGCTGATGCTTCAGGGGCATCAGAAGCAGCTTCAGACGATCCATGAACTGGGAAGGAAATGGGAAGAGAGTCCAGCTGCGTTAATTCAAGAGCTGACAAAGTCAAAGCCATCCCCACTATGACCAGCCAACCACTGATGCTTTATATTCTAGAATTTAGGCAGCAGCGTCCTTTTCAGAGGACAAATTCCTGGTCAGGGAGTGCAGAAATGTAGTCTAGCATAGTAAAGCATAAGTCTTCTAAAGATACTATGCATCATATACATTTCGAGAATGCTTTAAGGATATAAAGGCAGTGTCCAACTCGAAAATGGGAATGCAATTATATTTTCACAAATTCCACATTATTTATCTATGGCATAACCTACATCTGGCAATGTATTACCATTTCTTTTCAGAGAAATGCCACATGAATATTACAGTGAGTTTCAGGGTGCAAAGAACTAGATATTTGAATCTAAGAGAGGTCATGTAAAAACAGGTATTAAAATGAATATTGAGCATCGATGTACCAGGTGCTGTGCTTCAAAGAATAACTGTTGCATTCACATTGATGATGATGAATGGGATATTTAAGAACCTATCATAGGACCTTTCGATAAAAGACATTCAGTAAATAGCTACTGAATTGAATAATTATGTGATAAGAAGTCTGAAATAATATCGATAGTTTCTCTCTGGAGGTAAAGGAAAGGTATAAAAGTAAACTAGCACAATCTTTTCTGGAGTGATTTCCTATTAAAAAGGTTTTCTTCTTCCCTCTACAGCCGTTTTTGACTGGCTTTCTCATTTATAAACACTGGGTTACAAAATTTCTTGCTAAATCAAATCTTGCCAAAAAGATCTAAAAGAAGGAGAGTCAAGAGAAAAGCAAGAAAAGAGAAACGCCATTAGGGGCAATTGCACTGCAGAATTTAAGAAATCCACTAACTGTCCTCTCAGCATGGCTGTTTCCCCCATCATCATGATGTGGTTGCTTTTTCTCTTCTTTTTAATTCAATAAACATGGACTCAATTCCAACCATTAAAGCCCTTAGAACACATAGACTCAAACTTCTGATCTAGATCGCGTCATTAAAAGGCAAACAAAAATAAAATCTATTAGTGTGGAGGCCACCTGAGTTTCATATTTTTCCATTTAGGGGAATCAAATGTATACTTGCCAAAAGTTTCATTGGCACAAATAAATCCATGTTCACATTCACTCAGTCCACTCTGAGAGGAACCACCTTGTATTTTGTAACCAATATCCAAATGGTGAAAACTCTACACAGTGGACCCAAACAGAAAAGTAAAGTAGCCTTTTATCTTTTTAGGGGTCTCGCCACTTGCCCAGCTCTATCAGACTCTAAAATCAAATTAATCTGAATTCAATAAGTGAAAACAAGGACTATTTTGAAGAGATTCAAATAAATTCTTCTGATGTTCGAAGAACACGCAGTCTTTTCCCATTAAAACATTACCAAGTGCGAAATCAGGCTACAATTAACAAGGTGCCAGAAGCAGTGTAAGTACTTCCAGTTTCCTGGGGCCAATTAGATTAAACCTCAATTGAAAGACAAAGTCACTTGAAAAGTTTTTCCCTAATGATTTTTTTTAAAGGGGGGTTAGTTTTACCAAAGTTCTAACGTTTTTGACAAAAGCAGTACATAAACCACATTGATTTTATTCTTTTATTGGTGCAAAAATTTTGATCATTGATCTCAGCCACGTGAAAAACAAATCGAATAAGAATAGGCTGTTCGTGTGTGGGGTTAAGGCAAATGCACAAATACTATCTTGAACAGCACACTAGTAGAGTGAGATGTCCTTCTTGAGACTAATAGATAAAGATTAGAGAGAGAGAGAGAAAGGAATATGAAAAAGAAAAGATTGTAGCTCTCCCACTTTCCTGGTCAAATAAATTTCAACAGCCTATTTCAAGAATGGGTATGTATGATAACAAATATGAGTATTTGCTAACACCAGCTAACGATGATGATTAAATCAGAAATGAAAAGCACGAGAATGTTGGAGAAAGTAGAAAATAAATGCATTTTCAAATCTCAGCAATTGATAATTAGTACTTCAAAAATTTATTACTATTATTATTTTTCTTACTACTGTATTTGCATTGCTATGGAAACTTACCTGCACACCGTTAAGAGATGCTACCCCCATATACAGGAACACGCCGTAGAGCACAGGCATGGGAATAAACTAGGGGGAAAATGGATAAAAGTTAAAAAGAACAATAAGAAAAACAGTAATGGGGGGAGGAATTGTTTAAATAAACAATTTAAATCTGAAACGGAAAGATAGGATATAATAACACAGTGATCTCTAACTAGTGTGCTTTACTCATCAATTGATCAACTAAACTCTGTACTAGAAATGAGGGAGGGTGAAAGGGACTCTCAATTTTCATTTGATGTCTGCTTTTTTTTTTTATAGTGAGCATGCATGACCTTAACTATTTTTTTTTGATTAACGGGGGGAAAAGTTTTGTTTCCCTTTCTCCTTAAAAGAAATGACTGCATAAACCAGATGCTTGTGTGGGCTGTGAGGTAGAAACAGAAGTAGAGGGTTGTCTCTCCCGAGACAAACTTCCTTGATTTTTTTTCCTTAATTATTTTTTGCCAAATGATCTATCAGCTTGGTATATAAATGCCTCTTTCAATACAATAAGCATCAAAAGACTGTCCCTTTTCTCCTTCTCAGGAATATGAAAAGGACTAATAAGAACACTGCTTGAAAGGAGCATGTGGATCTGGAGGCAATTAATTACAAACATGGATTAACTCACTTCTATTAGAACTGAATTAATACATTTCCATGAATTCATTAGTAAAAATCTTTTACATTAATAAAACAAAGTGTTTTAACAATGAGAAGTTCCAATGTGATGTGTTTATAAATTTTATCTATTTCTAGACCTGTGAAAAGTCCCTAATATTGAGGAAACTAAGCAAATCAATGATTGTTCTGTCTCTGGGAAGTCTTCTGTTTGAACAACTGAAGGTTCTCAACCTTAGATTTTGAAAAGAAGTTCAAGTAATTTCAGGATTTTTCAAAGCTAAAATACTAAAACCACAAGTCAATTAAGGCCAATCTTACCAAGTCCATATAAAGAAGGCTACTGTAACCAGAAAGCATAGGATGGCTTTAGAGTAATTTTTAAAGAAATACTGCATGTATTAAGGGAAGCACATTTTCCACCAGCCTCTCCTTGTGGTTGGCTGACCCAGGTCTGTATGTGAGACCCTTTGGCCACTATTAAGGAACTACTAAATTCTAAAATGTGTCACGACTGTCTTCAATTGTTATTAGTTAGCCAATGGTCACATTTAAGTAAAGTAGACATACTCATTTATATAAAACATAAAATGCTTCTTCAAAAAAAGATTAACACTTTTATTGTAGCTAATCTTGATCATGAGCTAAGAAACAAATAAATGACATAGAATGTAGAAGTGGGTATGGAGGGCTCGTGTTGGTGGCAGCGAGTGGGTGTGCTGCAATACCCAACAGTCACCACTAGGAGGTGAACGCATCACGTTCAAGTCACTTCACTTATGACACACGCCTTCCTCTTAGAACGTGCATGCTTGTATTCCTTATGAATGCTTCTGTTCCTCTGCATAAACTTACCAAAAAGTAAAAAATAAAACCAAGGGACCATTTCGTACCCTTGACTCATTTTTTAAACATGTTCCATTTTTCTGTCTTATCATTTCATTTTTAATTTGGGGGATAACGAAAGAAAAGTGGGAGAGGAAAAGAGAAGTCTAGTTCAGTCATGGAAACTAGTTAGAATTCTTGCAGTAGTTATTTTTTAATCTGAGTAAAGCATTTTTCTAGCTTGAAGAAAGTGATCAAAAAGGGTGAATCAAGGCCTTATCCTCACTCCTCACCTGAGCTTAGCTAAGTATTTTCTCTATTGTGGTTCTAATGCCAAAGTAAAGAAAGTTGTGCTTGGTGCTTAGGTCCATTCTCTCTGAATTTATGATTACAGACATCACCAAATCTATCACAAAATAAAATCAGCAGGTATCATTAACACAGCATGGCATGGGGTGTGGGTAGGAATATACCTTTAGACATGAAGATGTTTTTTAAAAAATTATTATTTGTTAGAAAGGAAACAGTACATATAAGGAAGCCTATTAAATCGATTTGGGGCCAACTTCAATGTGACAATAAATGTCTTATGAAATTCGCCATTTTCTTTATAGTAGTGCAACATCTCAATAAAAATCTTCCAATATGGAAGTCTTGGTGAAACTTGACAGAATTACTGGGTTAGAGAATTTTTTTATTGGATTTGGTTCATGAATCACATCAGGTTAATCCTTAAAAATTCATCACAATAGAATCATTTATTTCAACAGAAATTTCTCAAAGAAAGGAAAAGAATGTGTTTTAAGAAGATGGAAGTTAAACCAGTATAATATGCATAGTGATAGTAGGTAAATATTTTTACAAAGAACACAGGAGAAATTAAAACATAAGGAACACAAGGCATACCAGGTTTACAGGCATAGCCAAAATTGCGAGGTGATAAAATTACGCAAAGAAAATTTTATAAGTGATCAGTCATACCAAGAGAGTCAAAAGAGGGTAATTATAAATCAGTATCGCAATACACTAAATAAGTACTACAAATGAAAAAATAAGTAATTGATTCTACCACCAGATAGAAATCAAAGTTATATTTAACATATTGAGGACACATCACCAAATTTTTCAAATTCTAGTGAATACATTTCCACTCATTTTCACTTGTACCTCCTTTTGATTTGCTGATAGTGTTTGAATATTCCCAGAAGGAAAAGTGAGAAAAGAGTAAATTTAATAATAAAGGTAGACTACAGTTGTCCAATACAGAATTCAGTACAAAAGTGAGCTCTCCCAGCAGAATAATGGTCACTCTGTGTGTGTTTGTGTAAAAATCAGAATGAGATCCTGGTTGAGAGCATGGGCACACAAGTCAGGCACACCTGGTTGCAAATTCTGGCCTCTACCAGTTGTGTAACACTGAGAAAATCATTAGCTTCTCTTATCCTCAGTATTCTCAAGGAGAACGTGGCTGTGATAAAGACTATACAGCACAAAGCATTGAGTCCAGGGCCTGACTCATAATAGATATTTAATAAATGATGCGTGAGGCATTAATGTCATCATTACCATGAGGACCTTGACTGGCAGGTCGAGAAGTCTGCAATTGCCCGGCACAAGTCTCTTCGGTCCCTCAATGGTGGGGGCAAAGGCACAGTCCAGAAGGACGGCTGCAAAGGTCAGACCTGAAGCCCTGGCTTTATTTAAGGTCCGTAGTATTTCCCTTTCAGCTATAGCAACTATCTTCAGGAACATGTTATAAAAATAATACCCTAATTCCCTTAAGCCTTAAAAATCCAAGCTGATAAGGAAGCTGCTGCCTTGCACTCTGGTCACCAGTCATTGAAGAAACTGGAATGAGGTTTGATGAAGAGTTCCTGAAATGCCATTTTCCTCTGCACGTCAGAGAGAATTAGAAATTGGATCAAAGAAGCTGGGGAAACCATCACATGGGACATGAAAAAGAAAGCAAGCACTGTGTTTTATTTTAAAAGGTTTGAAAACCATGAGGTTTGTGAGATTGGCTTTTGTTGCCAGAACTGCCTGAGTTCAAATCTTGGCTCACTTATTTAATAACTTTGTGACCCAACAAGTTATTCACAATATTTCTTAATCTGTAAAATGGAGACAATTACTAATATCTTTTTCATAAGTGTTATTCATGGGAGGAATAGATTATAAAAATCTGTGCTGAGCCCCTAATCCAATGCCAAGTTCAATAAACGGCAGCTACTATGACAAGCATCATCATCATCATCACTATCATTTCTCTTTGTTTCCCTGGTATTGAGCAGAGGGTACAGCATACTATGGGAGCTCAACAAATATCCTCCACATTTTAGCACACTAAACAAACCTTAAAGATAAATTTGGCCACTCTTCATGTTAAAGATAAACTGATGCAAGCAAAGGCAACAAAAGTAGCAGTGAAATTTACTTGATCTTTATTTTTTTAGACTTCCCAGGAAAATGCAAAAAGTAAGCTCAAAGAACTGTGCCTTTCATCTTTTTGCTACTCTTCAATCTCCTCCAGTTTCTCCATACAGAAGCACTAGCTTAACAGGCAATATTTCTGCTGCAGAAACACAGATCTAAACAGTTTCACCAGCCTGGGAAGCCAGTTATTCTTGCTTCCCAACAGCTCTGTGCCGAATCAGCTTTAAGATTCAATGCTTTGAGGCATGTATGACCGTAGCCGGCCAGGGTCAAGGGGTATCCTCGTGAACTGAAAGCTGGTACACTGTAATTCCTTACATTCTTCCACATGAAAGACTGATTTCGGCAAACAGTTCAAAACAGAAGTCATAAACTTCATGTTCAAAGTGAGCTTGCATAAGTAGGCAGGGGGAGCAACTACCTTTACAGCCTCATGCGTGAGAGACAATGACTGGGGCCATCTAGACCATTAAACATGGAAGGGATGTGAGGAGCTGGGCAGGGAAGGGCTGAGCCACTTCATTTTACAAAGTAAAAGTCGCACATTTCTCTGGGTCCCATTCATTTGATCTCCTATCAAAGGCAGACTCTTAAGTAGAGCCGCTCTATGAAGCTGCACCCTGATTCTTTATAAACACACAGTCAATGGGGGAGGAAAAAAAGATTTCCTCCTCCAGCTAACCCCTGACACCACTTTCTGTGTGAATTCTAAGGTTAATTGTTAATCTTGACTCTTACTCGGGTCTGCTTCTTCCTGTATTGACTTTTCAAGTGAGCTAATGAGGGATCTGCGATCCATGCACATAACTCACCAAACTTCAACGGTGAGAAGGGAACGTGGTCTGAAATTAGCTGACTTGATCAGGAGATGTGATTCCTGAAGTAAGGAACAGCCTAGCTTACAGAAGTAAGGAATCAACTATTGCCAATGTTTGACTCTTTTACTGCTGTTCTTCAATATGGGTTTTCCACAGTATGTTGTAAAGTGTATTGACTAAACAATTTCATTGCCTACATTTTGGCAAAACCTTAACAAAAATGTTTGCTGGACCACCTTTTCACTGATTCTTACAAAGACTCTTTGGGTTAACCCAAAATTGCCCGGGGAAGTAGCCACAATTGTGGATACCAGCAGCTGAACGGGGGTGAGTCAAAGGGCAGATTACTAAGGGAAGGTCAAAGGAAAAGCAAGCTCATGTTCATTGATCCCTCACATCTGTCTCCTTTCTCTGCATTCTGATCTGTTTCTGTCAATACTAAGGTGCTTTGCATATGAGGGCAAAAAGAGTCATTGTAAAGAACAAAAGAGCTTTCAGCTTTAACTTCTTTGTAGCCATAGTTGGGTGGAAGGTAAGAAAATAGGAAGAGGCATTCTTGAAAATGTGAGACTTGCATACCTTCCTAAAAATAGCAATTCATACAGTATCTGTTCTCTGTGTCCCTTCGAATCATACGTGATTACTCAACTGACAGGTTCCCCAGGATCAAAGCCAATTTGCTGTGACACACACACACACACAACTTTCAAACTCATTTGACTTTTCGAATTAAGATCATATGCTATATTAATGAAAAGAAATAATATAAAAATAAAAGAAAAAATGGGGAGGGTGATGAATGAATTTGAACTCATGAGAGGGTTTCTGTCCATTTATCCCTCACTAGTGACGAAGAACCAGGAACACCCACAAAAGAAATTTTGCAGCTGTGCCATGCAAGTCCACCTTTGGGGAACGCAGAGGGACAATTCATTTCTAGCACAGTCTGCCACAACATGGGGTTATAACTGCCTGCAATGAACTCTCTAAAAACGATCACTCCACGTGAGGTGCCATTGCCTAAGAGGTAAAGCTATCACTGGGCTTTTCCACCAGCTGATGTGGCGTCTATAGGACGACAGAGGGACACAAAGAATTTTGGCAATGGACTTCATGCTGTGAAACTCACTACACCTTCAAACCTACCCTATAACTGGCTTTGCACTGGCAAAGGTGACAACATATTTCCCCCTGTCCCTGCAGAATATAAATTCTGTGCTCTTTTAAGGCCCTCTGGACAGAACCAGAGAAATAACTTCCCAGAGATTACTTTAAATCTTAATTCCTCATGTGTGAGATGAGATGCATATTTCTTCATGAATCCAGTCAGAAATTAATTAAACCAGTTAATTGGCATTGTGGAAACCAAGGAAAAACATAATTAAATATTTTAACAGTTTACCAAGTATTTTGTCCATAATGTACACATGAGTCTAAATACCCTGAAGGCAAAAGTTAGTCTTATTTATAGGTTAACATATCACAGTTCCACTTTCCTCAAATTCATGTGAGTGGCATAAAGTTTGCTAATTTGAGAGAAATTGAGAGCTTTTGCTTTTCACTAACTTCACTGCTATATAATTTGAAATCTTCAGAAGAATGTACTAACTCCATTACTTGTGTAATTAAATGAGCATTTAAAGAACTTTGAAAATTAGAAATGTTTAAAAATAAAAATTTTTGGAGAAAAATTGTTAAGGATATTGTTAACAGTGGTTGTTTATAGCTGTTAGATCGATGGGTGACTTTTGTGCTTTGTACTGTGGTATAAAGCATAAGATGCCAATTTTCAACAACAATTCGCTTACACTGCTTATAGAAGAAAGAATAAAATGCATCACAAAAGAAAATTGGAAACTTTATGAGCAGGTATATATTAACTTTCTTTAGTTTTTTTTCCTGCTTCTCAATAAGTTTTCACATATAGTTTATATTTATCTCTCTAGGCAGATATCCATCCCATCAATCAAATCTTAAATTTCTAAATAACCTACCACATAATTTTTCTTCTTTAGAAGTTCATTTCTAAAGTTTTCTAAATATAGATCAGTAATTTTAGTCTAATATCTCTTTGTGGACTATGAGGCTTTCTGATTCCAAGAAAGTAGAAATACAGCAATAATTAAAAAGAGGAGAAAAATTTCAAACTGGTCACCCTGAATCACTCATGTTGTCCAGGAATCTAAGGGGAGAAGGGGACAGGATTTGGGTACAAGTAAATGGAGGATGATGGAAGAAAAATATGTATAGGAAACAAGGAGAGTTAAAAACGTGTTTGTTTTGGGGGAGAGAAGATCAGTCAGATTGAACTGCATGAAACTGCTGTTTTCATGGGTCAGAATGTTTGAATATTGGTAAATTTCATTATGGTTCAATCAAATAACTGCAAAAATCATAATAAGGGAAGGGATGAGAGGGTGAGAAGGAAATCAAGGTGAAAGTTTTCTAAAGTCCTCTTTCTACTTGACTCCTGCTTCAGTGTATTATAGAACTGATGAGCATCTTGCAAATGTTTCATAAGGAATTCCACTCTTCACGTGTCCAATTAGATGTCAGTGTTCTGAGAAGGAGGAAGAGGTGAGTGTTTCACATATTTACCTTCAAGATGGGAGCCATAAAGACTGACAGACCAGTCAGAATAAACACAAGGGTTCCAGTGACTCTTTGTTCCCTGAAACCAAATCAAAAGATTACCAATCTACCTCTTGTTTTCATAAACATGCTCTTGTCTTTTCACCTTCAAAAAAAGACTATACATTGACCAAATCAATGTTTTGGCTAAAATAGCAAAGGTGTCAATATCATGTCATTAACAATCTCAAGGACAGCATAAAGGCTCGACATAACTATAAAAAAAATCTCTTAAAGCTATTGCAATATGTTATTTGAATTCATGAAGAAAGAAGTGATCCTGCTATATCTTTTGCTGCTTTGAGAATCAAGAAAGAAAAATCCTTTGCTCTTGGTCCAGCAATTACTGGCCTCTTTGAAGCACTTATTTTTTAAACAACTTGTCTTGTTGTATAATTACACCTTCTTTCATAGGAGACAGATATATTACATTGTCCCACGTTCTCATTAACAAACAGCTCAGGGAAATTTCATGACTGCAATAAATCACATCAGTCTAATTTCCAAATCTACAATGACAAAAGTACTTTTTGACAAATATGATTTCCCATCCTACACCCCTCCCCCACCTCCCCCCAAAATGAATCACTCATTGTTGTGGCGTGGGAAATGATGGCTGTGTCCTATAAGCTCTTCACCCCAGCACTCATGAGCAGAGTTTGCTGCAAAAAGTTCTCAGCAGAGGATAAAAGTCTTCTACCACTGCCCTTGATGGCTACCCAAATCTAATAGCTGGAGGTCAAAGTTTCTCAGTACTTTTGGGGACAGAAAATGAATTGGAAAAATAAGAATTCCTTTCCCTTCAAAGAATCTTATAAGTCATAAGCAGACTCAAGAGTTTTAGGGCCTTTCTATATGCCTGTGATAGAGTAATCACTGCAGCACCAAAATCACCTGCATGTTGAAGAAAATTATCTGCTTGTGTTTTTTATCGTGCATCATTTGGTGTTTCAGTAATCAACAACAATGTATATATCATAATAAGCTAAAAAAAAAATAAAAAACTCTCTTTCTGATGAAAATTTAGTCCTTTCTGGAACAGAAAATATAGGGATCAATTAATCATCACCAGCCCTATCTCCTCCAAATCTGCTCATTTCCTTATGATTGACACATGGATGTATGGAAAATGTGTTTTGTAGAGCTACTGTTTTTCCTCTGACTCAACACACCTCACTCCTAGAAACTTTGGCTGTTCTCCAGGTGCAGAAGTCTCTGTCTCCATCTTCAAACTGTCGATGTGAGCGATGGAGATGACGGTGGCAGCCACATACCATGGAAGAGCCATGAAGGAGCACACGACCATGAGAACGGCCACCCAGAAGAGATCCAAGTGATACCCCGCTCCTTTCTGTGAAAGAGACAACAGAACCAGGTGGAGAAAATACTCGTATTTCTATCTAGTCAAATTCCTGGACGGGAATCAAGAATACCAAAAGAAATGGACTCGCTTTGCTCGATAAGGTAAACTTCTTAGGGGAAAGGACTTTATCTTCCTCATATTATTCCCCGAGAAATTAAACATACAGCCACCTCCGATAGCTGCTATAGTAGACACCTCCTCTACTACAGCTTTGAATAATTGTTTAAATTAGATTTAAGTCACAGCTTTACCTGTTACTTGTTTATTGTTAATTAACCTCTTTGCATCCAGTTTTCTAATCAGAACAATGGAGATATTTGTGTACTTTGAAGAGGAGTTGGGACTATTCAAGGATGTAACAGAGGCAAAGCGTCTTGGAGCAACTTAAATAGTAGTAGTCGTTATGTAGAAGGAACCCAATAAATGGTGACGGGGTCAGTAGTGATACTGGTCGGTGTCAATATGTTAACACCTGGAAAGCAGCTCTCTGCCTTGTCTACTCAACAGTGTTTAGTAGCATGCTGTTTATCCAGACGGCAGTCAGCGTATGTAGATTAAAGATCCGAAAGCCACCTTGAGAAGGTATGTAGAAGACTATTTCTCACCTTTCACATTATATGAAAATAATTGTTTAGCAATCTATGACACATCATCATTAAGGTAATTTGCACCCCCTTAATCAGAATAGGCTGATTGCAAACATCATCGAATGGTCATAATAACACTTACTGACTAGAAGAGCAGACAATTTAACTAAAGGTCCAGCTCTTTTGCTCATTAAATAAATATTGTTAAATGTGTCCACGATGTTATTCCACGGTTATATTTCTCTGCTCTATTTACGAAGAAATCAAATGCTCGACACCCCTACGGAGCCTGAGAAAATAGAGCAGTCCATTTTCACAGCATGGGAGCAGCAGACCACAGGCCAGAGCATGACCGATCCAAGGAAATGGAAGGGTTGGCTTTAAAAAAATGAGGCTGTGATTCACACTAGGAACAGTGGTGACTGTTATCATTCGGATCCGGTTACAACACTACGCTCCTCTCACTGAAATGCCAAGATTTCACCCCTGGCTCCCACACATGGGTCTAATCATGTTCCCAGAGAACTCATCCCAGGCGAGGGGAGCTGACGCAAAAAAGAAAAGCATGCATTCACTTAATCCAGGTTGGGCTAAGAACAAAAATTCACTTGAGAGACAAATAGGTTAATATATATTCATAAAACTAGTTCATTTCGAGAAGGCATAACAGTTTGAATTGGGAGTTGGGTAAAGTAGGGGAAGGGAGACCAAAGGAGAGATGAGCTGAAATAAACTTGTTTGACAATGACTGATGATGTGACTGTCATGCTGTATCTGGGATCTCACTCATTCATTCTTCCAATGAGTACTAACTGCCAACTTAGTCTCAGGCATGGTTCTCAGTGCTGGTGACATAGCTGTGACGAAAACAGACAAAAATTCCTGCTCTCATGGGGTTTCCATTCTACTGAGGGAGACCACACTAAACAACAACATAAATAAACTATATAGTACCTCAAATAGTCATAAGTACTAAGGAGAACTATAAGAACTTGGACTTGCATACTGAATGCAGTCCATGTGAGAGATTGTGATGGTTAGAGCCCGAGTGAAGATGGCAAGAAGCAGTCGAATTCTGGCTATAGCTTGAGATGCAGCCTCCAGGATTTGTTCCTCCTGCCTGTGTGCATGTCTCATGACCTCACTGGTGGCCACTCATGACCTGGCCTCTGTGCACATCTGCAGCCTCATCTGCCATCTCTCCCCTGCCTGGTTCCCATGCCAACCCCACTTTCAACATGTGCAGTTCCTCACATGTGTTTCTCTCACTAACACCTACTGTGTCTTTGCCCATGTAGTATCTTCTACCTGGAATAACCTCTACTCTCCCTTCTTCTTTCCTTGGCTCACTCCTATTTCGCCTTAAGACTCAAATTAGCTTTCACCTTTCCTGGTAGTTTTTTCTACCTCTGCCTAGGTGAAATAGATGAGTCATGTTAGGTTAGATCTCCTCCTTTATATTCCCCGTTTTTCATTTTATGCCTTCCTCTATCACGGTACTCATCACACTATTTCTGAAATTATAAGAGGTCGGTCCAGAAAGTACCCAGCCATGTAAGTGTTCTCGTTATATTAATATTAACAGTGGCTGGATACTTTCTGGACAGACCTCATATATGTATGTACCTCTTTGACATTAGACTATAAGTAACATGAGGACCTGGACTGTGTCTTTCTTTTTCTCTGTATTCTGAATACCTTAGCACAGTGCATGATGCACAGTGGATTCTCAATAAATGCTTATTTAAAAAAAAAAAAAAAAAGGACAAACAGCATGCATGCATTCTGCGGACTGGCAACTATAAAATCTTAATTAGCCGTGCAAAAAAAGGTAACGCTTTGTTAATTTGTAGACATGTGAAACGTGAGGGTAAAAAGAGGGAGGACAATGGCTGGAAATATCAGAGTTTCAAGCTCTATTTAGACTAAGTCACTCAAGTCCGTGTCAGAAGTACCAACAGAGTACTTAATGGGCAGAATCCCCAAATCTTATCACCAAAGAAACTGTAATAACTAAGGATGTGCACAGCGACCAGATCAATGGGTCAGAAGAATAGCTGACACAGAGAAAGTCACATGTGCTACCCTGAACCATCTCCACGCTTCCTTGATCCATTGCAACTAAAACAAGTTTGGGTTAGATGCCCCGAAGACTGGCAAAAAGGGGCCACCTAATACTAAAGAAGACAGAATGAAGATGTTAGAAAGTAGTCTATAAAGGTAATCATGCATAACCATGAATAATATAAATAATTATATTAGAGATGCATAAATACTATGTGTCCTTTGACATCGCTCCCTTCAAAAAGCCTTCCTTCCCCTCAACCACACTGAGACTGTATGTTCCTAAGAGGAAGTGAAAACCACCGCTGTGAAAACCACCGCCGTGAGCTGAAGGCATGGTCTGCCTCTGCCCTCTCTCCGGCCTCAACTCTCCCTCTGTCACCGCAGCCACACAGGGTTATTGCAGTCACTCGTTCTCGCCAGTTACCCCCTCTCCGAGGGCCTGTGCACACACACAATTGCTTTGCTCGCTTGGAATACTCTTCCCACTCCGCCTCATTTACCTAATTCTCACTAATGCTTTTGATCTCAATGTAAACATCACCGCCTTGAGGAGCTCTCTGTACCTCCTGGACTGGGTCACACGCTCTCGAAAGACTATCGTCTCCCCTTCACGGCATCAGCCACATTTGCAATGTCACATTTCGCATGATTATTTGAATCGTGCCTCTCTTCCTCATAGCTCCATGAGGACAAGGACCACGTGTGTTTTTGCTCACCACTGAACCAGCAATGCCCACTGCAGGGTAGACACTCGAGATAAGTGTTTGATGGATAAATGAATGAATGCTAATTCATTCATTCAGAAACACTACGCTAGACCCTACAAGTAAAGTATTATCTATAAAACACAGTCCTTGCCCCCAAGTGGTTTACTGTCGTGGCAGATCTAGACAAATCAACAGGTATTTGCAAAACCACAGTGTCAAAGGTCTACGGTAGGAGTGAATTCAGGATGCCATGAAAGCACCCAGGAGGGGTACCCAACCCAGTTCAAGTCAGGGATGGTTTGCATACAGAATGGTACTTAAGTCAAGTCCTAAATTGTGAGCCACAAGCAGCTGGGAGACAAGATATGGGGAAGCAGGAGAAAAACAATGAAAAACAAGGTGCCATTCTGAGACAATGAAACAGAGTTGGTGCACAGGAGGAGATGTGGGAGGAAGGAAATTAGGTTAGAGAAGTTAACAACTTTTATGTCTTGCTAAAGACTGTGGAATTTTTTATATAAGAGCAGTGGGAAGTCGCTGAAGTGTTTTAGGCAGGCAAGTGATCCGATCAGATTTCTGGTGAGAGGGAGGGCCCTGTTGGTTTGTAGAGGATGTCCTGGAAGTGGTCAGGATTGGAGGCAGAGAACACACATGGGAACACTGCCTTAACCCAGGCTTTAGACGGCGCAGTTTAAACTGAAGTAACGACACTGGGGAGATTTTAAAGAGATCGAGTTCAGAGAGGGAAAAGCAACAAATTCATTTTGCCAAATTTCAATGTGCAAGGTTTATGACCATCCCACTAGAACAGCGTCCTACATACATTAAAGTCTGGAGACATCTGCTGAACAGAGTAGTAAAAGCCATGCTTCAAAATTCACAGTGCCCCAAACTATGGCCATAAGGACCTCAGAACCCAAATTGTTGTTAGAGAAATTTTTCCTGCAAAACAACCTATATATGTATGAGGACAAGCCACTTCTAAGACATCCCTTTTAGTTAAAAGTATCCGAATGACTAGATTTGAATGGAGTGAAAATAATATTGAAATTCTGGCACTTTTTATATAAAGAATATTGCAAGAAATATAGAGAATAATGTTTTTTCAAAAAATAACACATGAAACTTTTTATCTGTTCTTTACTCCTCCTCCCTGTTGTCACTACCTTTTGCAGAGCCCCAGGAATTCTTTCCTCCTGCCGCTCCTCTAATCCTCACGTGTACTCAGCTCTCCCCCAACCTCCACTCTTGCTGCTGCCAGAGTGAGTGTTTAAAGTGCAATTCCGAGGCCAGGCGTGGTGGCTCACGCCTGTAATCCTAGCACTCTGGGAGGCTGAGGTAGGTGGATCGTTTGAGCTCAGGATTTCGAGACCAGCCTGAACAAGAGCGAGACCCCACCTCTACTAAAAAAAAAAGGAAAGAAATTAGCTGGACAACTAAAAATATATAGAGAAAAAAATCAGCCAGGCATGGTGGCACATGCCTGTAGTCCCAGCTACTTGGGAGGCTGAGACAAGAGGATTGCTTGAGCCCAGGAGTTTGAGGTTGCTGTGAGCTAGGCTGACGCCACGGCACTCTAGCCCAGGTGACAGTGGGAGACTCTGTCTCAAAATAAATAAATAAATAAAATAAAATAAAAAATGAAGTGCAATTTGGATCCCGTCAATCCCAGGCTGGGATGCTGTTGGGCAGGGGAGGCCAGCAGCAGTTGAGGAGGCCAAGCGGACACAGCCTGGCTTTCCACGCTGAGGCTCCTACAACTAATACTGCCATGGCGCCCTTGAGGATTCCTGGAACTCCACCGTTCCCTAAAGGTGCCTGGCATGCTCTAGGCCTCCGCCATTTCCTATGTGCCACTCTTCACACTGGTGTTCTGTTTCTACTCCTTGACATCTGTTTAAAACCATCCTCTCCTTTCCAGGCCGTCCTTCCCCTTCTTCCTTCATGCCACCTGGCAACCTTTGGCCCTCCACGCCGGTCTCACCGCAGAAGTCCCTGCTTTTCTCTTGTCCTTGACGAGATCCACTCTCCTCACGAACCAATCTCTTTAAAGTCTAAATCACTATATGCCACTCCCTGGCTTAAAACCCTCCAGTGGCTTCCTGTTCACTTTGGATAAAAACTAAACACTGTAAAATTGTCTTTAAGTTCCTATATCAGTGTTTCTTCCTGGAACTATCTTGCACCCCTCCCCGTCCCCCCCTGACAAATGACAATTTTTGGTTGTCACAACTTGGGGGACAGGGTGAGCCTGGCATCTACTGTCTAGAGACCAGAGGTGCTCCTGGATAGCCTACAATGCACAAGACAGCTGCCACCCACAAAAAACTGTTCAAACTGTCAATGCTGAAGTTGAGAAACTTTGTTTTATATGATCTGGCCCCACTACCTTTGACCTCATCTTGAATTACTAAGTCCCCATATTTTGGTCACGTGGCTTGCCGTCAATACTCCAAGCTCCTTCCCACCCTGGGCCCTTTGCAATTGCTTACGTCTTTCCAAGGAAACTATCATCTAATAAACATTTATTGCACATCTATACTATAGTAGGCCCTGTGTTGATAAAACAATAAATAAGACAGAATACAAGCCCAAAGGGGTTTACAGATTATATGTTGAAGCCATACATGAAAACAAATAATGTATGTGCAAAGTACAAAGCACAAAAGAAGGCCTGGTTAATTCCGCTTTTAGTGGTAGGGGTAAGTGGTGAATAGGGAAAAGCCACTAAACTCTTCCAGGGCACAGGCTGTGACACAGAATAATTTTTATCTGCAACATCTAATACAAGTGTTCCATACATAGCAAGCACTCAGGCATTCCATAAATGCTCGAAAGGTTAAGTACGTCCTTTAAAAGTTTAAAAAAGTCCATGTCTCTGTGAATATAAACCAAAAGGATGTTCTATTTTCTGAAACTGGAGATTATTTTAAGTACAAGGCTAGGAAGTGAAACTTTATTTTCTTTTGAAATTGTATATGCTTTGCTAATACCGAACAAAAATCATTCAGGAATAAATCCACAGAAATCAAAATCTATGAAAGAAAAAAGGCTGGCCTGGCAGTCGAAAGTTGACATCTGGTTCATCGATGGTGACAAAGCAGGGGTCAGGAACAGCACACATCCGTGCGGAGACGAGAATAAACATCCATGCTAGGAGCCCCCCAGGATCCAGATAATATGGGGACAGCCAGAGCCATGACAGAGTGCCTCCCACCAAGGGGACCACAGTTGGCTGAGGGGACGCAGGCTTGAACGCACATTATAACACACTCTAAATACGTTTGGAAAAGATACCAGAAAGCACAGAGGAAGAAGTGTTTAATGTCTAGAGTGAAGCCACAAAAACTCCCTGCAGCGATGACATTGGAAAGGGCTGTGAACAAGATCCGCATTCACGTTGGGAACTGGAGATGGATTTGTATGTTTCCCGGTTGGCAGCCATCTCCCACAGCGTGACAACTTGGAGAAGCACGCGGGCCAACGATGACAAAATTCTTCAACATGTATTTACTGAGGCCACCATAGGGAACTGTGGTGGGCCCCATGAGAGCTGAAGACAGGAATAAAACATGGTCCTCACCTTGAAAACTTTCTGGCTCAGAGAAGGGGATAAAGTAATTGTATAAAATAAGTCCTGGTAAGACATCACGCGACCAGTGCCACAAAGTAATGCAAATGCACCAAGAGCAATATAAATTACATTAGAGGTGGAGGCTACACTGAGAAGTTTTTATATTTGGATTATCTTAGAGGATGAAGAGGATTTTGATAAATAGCAATCATTGAGCAGTGGGGAGGAGAGCTTTTTGGCCGGTGGACCTAGCAGAAGAAACTGTCAGATCTGAGAAACCAACAGTTCATCTGACTAGAGCACTGGCTAGCATTTGGAAGGAACGGTTTTAAATTTAGGTTGAGGTCGTCAGGCAAAGAGTCTTAAATCCCAGGCTAATGCAAATGGACATTCTTTCAAGGGGCAGAGGTTTAGAGGGCCAAGGTGTGAAGGTTTGGAAATATAGGCCTGACATACAAGAATAGCACTTTAACAAAATTAATGCTTTTGGAATGACACAAGGAAGATTGGTTATTAACTCATGTCTAAACCATCAGAAGAGCCTAAGACTAGGTCTAGGGTTATCATAATAGGAATAGAAAGGAAAAATAAAAACAGGGCAAAGTAGGGATTTGGAAATTATCCAAAGAAATATACTCAACTTGAGGATTTTACCAGGAAATACATTAGAACAAACTGGTTGTCACAACCACCTAATATCTATTTTTATATACCTGTCCTCCCTCCTACCCCCGATCTATAACATTCTTGAAATCACTTTCCTAGTGAGAAGGATCTCTTGCAGTTTGAAGCTCAGACTCTGTTCTTGCCTCTGCCAAGAACTGATGGAATAACCTTAGAGAAGTCATCACCTTGCTGACCCTGGTTTGCTTTTGAGTGCTCTGCAGGGACAATGCAGGATATAACCAACCAAAACGATGGCCAAAAAAAGCCCAGTGCCTTGGCGTTCCTACATCAATACAGAGCTGTGCAGCAGAGTGGAAAGGTGGCTCCCATCCCAAGCAGAACACACAGCCAGGGCCAGTGGACGGGAAGCCAAAGCAAATGCCACCCAAACATGCCATTGTTAATATCACAGTGCCTTCATCTCTCTTGCTGTTTCAGGTTTCTCTTTTGAATCAATTTCAAAGCAGTTAAGGCCCTTTATAATTTTAGACAGAATCTCCAATTTTCACATTCCACAGCTTTCCTCTTCTAAAAAATAGGTGACCAAAACTATTTCCAAAATGAAAAACCTTTGATTCATAATGAAGTGTCCACTGGTATCATTAGATTTGTGACAAAGAACTGGCACTTAGCCCACAACTATCATTATTCAAATGAATTATTGCAAATAGGAAATTCCAAAAGTGATGAAAACTTATTTTCTATATACTCAACTCTTATTTTGCAAGGTAAATCCTAATATACCTTAATTTTCTAACGTTTTCTACAGAGAACAGGGGAATAAAAAGTTTCTATATTTTATCAATCCGAAGCTCGCTAAACTCTAAATTCTGAACTTTATCAGTAAGAAAACCTAATGAGCAAACAATAGTAGGCATTTGCCCCCAAAGATACACAGCAAATCTGGCCAATCATAGATAAAAATTAAGAATTGGTTTACAAATATTTTTAAGAATAAAAACATATTAGTCAAAATCCATTTCCAGCCTTTTGGTAAACTAAATCAACACCGAAACTCTTCTGGTACAGAACATCTAAACATGCTCAACAAAACACAGAAAATATCTTCTAGAAACCATGGCTTATCTGCCAGAAAGTAGGAGGAACAATTGGAGACAAAACACAATAACAACAGGAAAGAGCAAATCCACAGGGTTAGAAAGTCCTGGAGGCTGGGACAGCTTTCAAAGACAGTACCAAGCATTGAAGGCTCAGGGTCTGAATTCTAGGGACAGGAGATGAAACCTAGGGAATATAAGGGAGAGGTATAGATGGGGAACACCAGCCAAAATAAAACTAGGATGGTCTAAACACAGTATACTCAAATGGTCAATTAAAAGAAAAAATATCCCATGGAAAAAGGCAGTGGGAACACATGCCTTGCTTGCCACTGGGTATAAGACCAAAAAAAAAAAATCTCCAAGGATATTCCTAACCACAAACCTGCAATTGAGTTCGTGGCTGGAATTCACATTATCTCTGTGGCCTGGAAAATCCTAAGCCAAAAAATGTAGTTTAAAGTGGTCCTGGCCTTTTATGAATTAGTCTTGGCCCTCACCCATCCCCAGAAATATATATATATATATAGCTATAGATAGATACCTAGATGGTATAATAGATAGATATACAATATCAAACCTATACATCATCAAGCTTCTAGATCCAATGACTAATTTAAAGGCAATAAAGAGAACAAAGAACATGCTAAATGACACCATTAGAGAAGCGACCACCAAGATCTAGACTATGGCAAATTTTTAAGTACAAATATGTCAGATTTTGTTTTCTAAAAATGGCTGGAAAAATATCTCCTATCTCATATAGTTTTCTACAATGTGACCCTGCCACTCCACCATCAAAAGGTGGATTCCTTCCGCACCCCCTTGGACGGAGGCTGTCCTAGTGACTACTGTGACCAATCGACTATGGCAAAGTAAAGCAGTAAGGCTGTGCCAATTGCGGGCGTGACCACTAAACGGCCTAACATCTTCCACTTCTTAATTCTTGGAAGTCAGCTGCCATGTGACAAGTGCAAAAAACCCAACATCACACCAACCCAACATCACCATGCTGTGAGAAGCTCAACAATCTTAGAATTCAGACAGGTGTCTCAGAGCAACACAGTAACTACTCACGGCTGGGGGTGGAGGGAGAGTCATTTTAATGGACGTTTCCAACTGAATTCTCAATCTTTTCTTTGATCCTGACCGAAAACCAGTATTTTCCTTTGGTGTCAGCGGTTCCCTGGGAATGTCTGTTCTTCAGTGAGAGTCTATCTCTTTACTCGCACGTTAGGTGGACTCATACATCACTTATTCTCATGCTTCCACGAACTGTCTTCTACCGAAGTCTAGTTGCTCTTCGTTCTGTCCTAGCACATGTAAGTATGCTGACCTCCAGGACAGGTAGGTACCTTCCATTACGATTTTAGCAACTATTCCATGGGCTTCCTCTCTACTATACGCTGTGCCATCTTCCCAGGATGTCCATGTTGACACAGGCTGGACTCACATCACCCCAGCTCCCAGACTTTGATGGATGTCAGTCATCTCCAATATTCTTCAGGAACTAGTCACACACTTTGGACCAGTTCATAATTCTCAGCTTTCACTCCTCCCAAACTCAAAACCTAAACATCTCTTTAGCCAAGGCTTTTAATTTTTTTTTTTTTGTCTCTTGGTCTTATTATTATGGGATTTACTCCTTTCTCACTGCGATTTATAGAACTATAAATCAAGTTCTTTCTGCTGGGACAGTTTATCAGAATCTTCCTCATCTCTCTCATTCCACTGCCCAGTGGGTTTCTATAGTCAACCAATTCTCTATATTTCCTGGATTTTTTCTTTCTGCTAAACCTACTCTGCTAAACTTCATTCTTATAGTAATTTCCTTTCCTGCTTCTAGGTGACTGATTCTAACGCATTTTCATGCTTCCCTTATATGGTGGTGGTTATGAAAGGTTGATGAGTTAATATATAATATAAAGTGCTTAAGACATGGCCTGACTCATAGTAGGCATCCACTAAATTATAGCTCTTATCACTACTATTCATATCTCACTTCCCCACGTAGAATTTACAAAACCCTTTGTGACCATTCCACCCGAAAAATAACTAGAGCCGGAGACACATTATATCAAGTAAGAACATTTTAGGCAGCTTTCTTGAAAGATATCCCAGACCACTAACACATTTTTCTTTAAACTCATGACAAACTTAATAAATAAATTTTTAGAAAACCTAAAATGTATGAAATAAACTTTTTCTCCATACTTTATGGTCAATAACATACTGAGATAAATAGTTGAAGACGAAAAATATAAATTCTTACCACTAGCTTATAACCATGAACTATCTCAATCATCTTTGAGAATAAATCTAAGTTGGTTTAACAGAGAGCAGGTACTCAGTATTTCTTAAATATTTGATTAATTGATACTAATCAATATCATGTTAATTAAACTTTGACTGTCATTGTCTTTATTAAGGACAGTTACCACATTAAAATCAGATGTAGGATGATATGGCTAAGTAGTAAACTGCTTGTATTCTCTCTTTGGTGGTAAAAAGAAACATGATTTAAAAAAGATTTTTTCAGATTCAAATGAGCTTCCCTAAAGTATTATATTGAGAACATGTGTCAACACCAGGTGATCTATGATTCTGCTGAGTCTTAGGAACATTAGCTATAGTATAACTCCTGATAAAGCTCTCTTGGTTTTGAATTAATAGTTTCAAGAGCTAGAAAAAAAGTAGAAGGCAAAGATAACCACTACTGTGGATACTTACTTTGAGTTTGTGTTCTTTCCTGTTTACAATCACAGCTGTGATTTGCTGGTCCATGAAAATCAGAATGGTGACCAGCAAAGCAGGGATAGCAGCGGCAAGATACACCCACCAGGGGTTTCCTCCAAACGGGGGAACGAACCAACCTCGGTTCGGACTTGTTGGCTTGGAAGAGAGAGAGAGAGAACATGTTTCAGAAAATTATGAAATTAACAGGTGCTACTTGGTGAAGAATCAATGGGGAAGACATATTCTTAGTTTTAGAGAGCCAACATATTGAAAGATAGAAACAACTATAGGCTGGAAAATGAGGATTATTCACCAAAACCTTACCAAAGATGTTATTTTTGAGGCAACACGTTAAAGGAAGTAGAGAAAGAATACGAGCTGTTGAAAAACAGGGCAACGCCATTTTGTGGATTTGGGATGGTTTAAGTTAAGGATTCAAGATGGAAGAAAGTGATTTACGTTTAAGGAGCAGCCAGAAAAAAATCCCAAATGTAATATTTAATAAAGAGGTGGTAAGAATTTTTAAAAAAAACATAAATTTTGTTCGTGGGTTCTAGCAATGATACTGAAGTTTGTCCACTATTGCCAAATTATAATAGCTTCATAATATAATATATAAAAAGCTACAAATGTTTTTATACTATAAGTGGAACTAATTTAAATATTCTGCTGTCTTGTTTTACATATGGAAAAGTAATCCAAAAAAACTGGTTAAATCTTTGGAAATATCACAAAAAATTGGAAAAATGGTCGTTTTTCCAGTTCTCAATCTATTTTCTATCAGCAGATCGTATGTATCTACTACAGAAAAAAAATTTCCTATGATTTTCCTTACTTTGAACAATGCAAATAAAGACATTAAAATAGAATACTATCTATGGATTATTTTCTCCAGATTTGCTATCAAGAAGGTCTCATTTCTCTTTTGAGGATATTTCCATCTTCTGTCTCACTTTGCTCATAACTTCATCACTGAATCAATCCACATTTTACTACCGTTACCAGGCTGTGAACTCATAAGGAAAAAAGAACTTTGTCTTGTTTATCAATGCATTTCAAATCCCTCGTCTAGAGCCTGACGCAAAGCAAACATTCAATAAATTTTGACTTAAATGAATTAATGATTGAATGAATGAGAATTTATCTTTGCTAATGATTATGTGATAGCACAGACAATACGAAAAATAATGTTTGCTGTAACATATATATCCCTTCCTCATTAAGTAGTTATTAAATTGAAACTGCAGTTAGCTTAATATTTCTTAGCATATGTACGATTCTCAGTAGCAAAGACAGTGAGGATTGTTCTAGAGAATAGGCAAAAGACTTCATTACTAGTTCTGTAATCTTGTGCATTTTACTTAATTTTTATGAGCTTGAATCTCAATTTTATAAACCCAGGATGTTGATGATGATTTCATATTTCCTAGAATTATTACATGGATCAAGGTGATAAGGTATATGAAAATACTTTGGATATCTTTAAAATATTCTAAAAATATAAGGCAGAGTCTGTAATATTATTAAATAACTTATTTTTAAAGAAAAATCAATAAATTACATTTGATCCTAGTCTTGGCATTTAATTTTAGTGAAGAAATTAGACTAAACATGTATATGAGTCTAACAAGGGACCAATTTTGAAAAACAGAAATGGATAATTGTGCAAAACTAACTCAGAAAGAGACACAATGAACTAGAATAGGCAAAAGGAAAGAAAGCCAAAGAGCTCCAGAAATGACCAAAAGGTAGAGACATTCACTCACCTTGAACTCACTTGGCACAATTAGTTTTGGAGTGTCCACACCTACCAGGGCATCTATCACACAAAAGATGAGAATGGACAAGATAATGGCAAAATCACTGATCAGTTTTCTTGCCTAGAAAAATAAAAAAGAAACCAGGGATCACTTAGCACCAGACACATACATTTGCCTATGTTTGAACTGAATGAAGAATTCAATATTTGCTAACAGTTTATAGCAACCGCTTCACCAACAAATTAAAGATGGTGTCATGCAGAAGAAAGATTATTTTCCAATTATTTTTGTATTACTTTATGTCCTGGCCAGATATAATCTGATCCCACAAAGCAGGTTGCAGTGTGTGTGCAGGCAGAAAGGACAATCGAACAATATATCCCTGAAATACTGTACAAACACTCATCCCATGCTGCATGGACTCCTGGATAAGAATGAAATCAAAGCATATTTTATAAAAATCTGCACAAAGGCCTAGAATTCTGTTTATTATTTGGGAGGTAGCACTGTGAGTACAGAGTTAAGATAAATCCCATAAAGTGGCCTGAAAACACCAAGAATCTAGCAGGGAAGGGATTACAAGCTGGTCCAGTCCATCGAGTGAGGTAAATATCAAGATCTTAAAGCAACATCAAGTGACAAAAGATGGAAATGTGACGGCTGCACTAGTTTTGTCAAAGAGAATACTTCTCCTTCCAGAATAGTTCTTAAAGTCTCCTGTATGTGGGCCATTTCCTCTCCACCATTTCTTAAGTGTAGTTGTCTTTATTTGATGACCCTCCAGATTCCTAAGTATCTGCCTCTGGCCAGAACAAGGTCTGGGCTTTATGGAACACAGCATTAAACCCAGACCTTTCCCATGAGGTGGATGCAGAATGGCCACTTACAAGTTGATAAGGGGAGCATCGTACCATTTAGTTGCTTGGAGGTTGCTCTGTAGTCTCTAGTGGCACACACACGAGGGCCTAAGAGCACTACTAGAGAACAGATATCTGAGTGTCCCCTAAGGCAGGTACACATGGTAGTACATAATTTGATCATTAAACAAGAATTTACTCAGTTACTAACACTTTGGTTGGTGCCAAGGATACCACAGTAAATGAAATGGACACGACCCATGTCTTCATGAAGCCCATAGCCAGGTTGTGTACAAGGAAGCCTGCTTCCAAGCAAAATCAGGGTTGATTCAGAGGTTATCAGCTATTTCAGAGTGAGCAGTCAGTTTCCAATGAAGGGAGAGAGGTCAGTGGTGGGCTGAGCTGATGCACAGTTCTCAGGACAGAGGGTCTCTTGAAAGAGTTGTGGGATCACTGCAGCCCTGTATTCAGTAGAAACTAAAGTGAGGATCGGCAATGTCTTGGCAGTGTGGGTTTGCTAAGGCCACAGTGCTTGGTTCTTGACCAGTACTGGGTGTCAGGAACCTTGGTGCTATCAGCAGGATCATGGATGGTCCTTTTGGCCAGGAGTTCTTTCCCTCTTGGTGGGCTGCATTCTGCTAGGCTTAGCTTTCTCAAGAAGTACACACCAAGGAACAGAAGGCTGTAGGACCTTTCAGGGGCCAAGTGCATACCGATTTCACACAATAACTTCAACAACAAATAGGTAACAGGGATCAATTTGAGGAGAAAATATAGTATAGCACTTAGAAGCCCAGCTACTACAGTCAGATTGGTATTTGGAGCTCCAGCCCCATTATTTGCTATCTGTAAATACTTATCGTTTCTTAGCTTCAATTACTTCATCTGCAAAACACACCCAAAATAATCCCTACAACCATCATTGGTTTATTATAAAAATTAAAGCATTGAACATATTGCCTGGAACACAATAAACTCTCCTATTATAAGTCAACTATTGTTATTTCAAGTTCCAGAAGCTCTCTGGGCTGCAGACTCCTGGAATCAATGGTCTACTGTCAGGAGGTCTTTGTTAGGAAGCTTCAATTACAAGAAACAAAAAATAAAAGCCCAGTAATAACATGGGACTGCCACTCTGAGTTAATTTTGGTTGGAAGTATCTGGAATTACTGCAGAAAAAGGATGTTTCCCAGGGGCTCAATACTGAAGAAAACTCTCATTTCTTAAGTTTTGTGCAAGTAGTGTTGACACTGGCAGTTAGGGACGGTCTGGTGAAAGATAGAAACGGGAAGCAGTTTCAGGAGTATGTTAGGATGTTCCAACCCTCCCTCTGGTCCAGGAAGCTATAAATTGCTGGAGGACCAGAGGTCATTACGAAGGCAAAAAAGTAGTTCTTATTTATCACCCTCCCAATCCGCACCCAGAAAATCCAATTTGTTGACAACCCATATCTTTTAAGTTGTTCAAAGAAGGGAAATAATTATTAAAAAGATGGATAGCTTTCCTCCCCTCATTTTTTTTTAATAAACAGGAGAAGGGAAATAGAAGGTAGGAAACAAATCCAATCTGCAATTCCTTGGTAGAAATTCTCATAGGATCTATTGCTCTGGCCCTGCTAGAGGACAGACCTGTTCTACTAAAATCACTACCAGGCACCTGGGAAACGCTGCTTCTTTAGCAGGGAGAGAAGGCATTCTCAGCCTTCCATAAACTGAATACGGTGCAAAACCAACATGGCAAACTGGATATCATCAAGGGCCACATGTAGCGCTCTTCACTTGGCCCCATTACTCTGCAAGCGAGGGAGAGATCAAGGCACGCAATTCCAACTACCAACAAAGAGACAGTACCTGGAAAGGTCTAAATTATTTTAAGAAATTACTTAAGGTATAATAATATGTAAATAAAAACAATGATTTTTTTTTCAGACAAATATACCAATTGTATTTTGATTTGGATGCTGGTTACACAGATGTAAGATCTGGGAATTTTACTATGTAAATTAAAGCTCAATTTAGAACATACCTCCCCCTTCCAAAAAAATACCAGAACTTCCAAATCCAAATCAGTGCTGCCTTTCAAATTATTCTCTTTGGGAAGTTATTAATTTATTTCAATGGCGTTGTTATTGTTCCTAATAATTTGATAATTTTATTTCTGAACAAAGATTGTTTGATTACCCACATTAACCATCAAACATGTTTGAAGAATCCATGATTCTATCTCTTTGAAATTTGTTATTTTTCTTGTTTAAAAATTAATATATGTTCATTGTAGAACATTTAGAAAAAACAGATAAACAAAAAGTGTTTCTTAGTTCCATTATCTAAGAATAAATTTTAACATTTGCAAGTATATCCTTCTTTTGTATATATGTATGTTCATATATATGTATACATATAGTTTTGCAAATACTGTTTGATATCTTGCTTTTTTCACTTTTTTCTATCTCGTTTGATATTTTCTATAATAGTAAGCATTAATGATTCCATAGTACTATGCTGAATGGTTATTCCAAAATCTATTTTTCTAATCCTCTACTGTTTAGATTGCTTCCAACTTTTCACTATGATGAACAATACCATAAATAAATCTTTGCCCATATCTAAGACTGTCTTCTTAGAATAAATTCCTGTCAGGAGAATTATTACCATCAGTGTGTATATAAAAATGTAGGGCTTTTGGTATATTATGCCAAATTACCTTCTAGAATGTTATATTGATTTATTGATTTTCACTCTATTCAACAATATACAAATGACTACGGATATTTTTAAAAGTTAAATCCATACTCAAAGTGAAAGCAATTTGTCACAACTGAGGATATTAAAAAGAATATAAAGTTGTCAAATTATCATTTCTGTAGCTTAAGGAAGCAGCTGAATTTCTTGCCCCATTCTGAATTCTCATATTTAATACAGATCTTACATAGACATACAACCCTCTAAAGATGGCATTAATATATATTCTCAACAGTATCTCATTAAACTTCATAAGCCAAATATTACATGGATAGAGAGTGAATACAGAACTATCAATAGATACGGAGTGAATTCTGACAGCAGGATGTTTCTGTGGTAATAGTCCAACCAGCCAGTATAATTTATCAAAAGCAACTGGCTGGAATATACCATTTGTCATGTTCTGACCTAGGAATACTTTGACATTCTGATGCTATCTGGAAATCTAGTAGACCTGGCTTCCACCCTACTTCACTGGCTACTCTGGGTCTTTGTCAGTTTCCCCTAACCTCCTCCAAGCTCTTGAAGTTAGTGTCTCCCAGAATTGAGACCTTGGTCTCTTCTTTCCACTACCTATACTCTTGCCCTAAGGGATCTCATTCAGTCTCGTGCTTTAAAATAACATCTACGTGCTGAGGAATAAAAAATTTATATCTCTAGGTCAGATCACTCCCCTAAATTCCAGAATTATCCATCTAACTACTTTGTACTTCCACTTGGATTTTTTTAGAGGCATCTCAAACTTATGTCAAAAACTAAGTGCTTAATCTCCTCCTGCCCAGTTCCCTGTCCCCAGCCCAGCACGCCCCACCTCTGATGCCCTAAATCTGCTCTGAGTAGTTTTCTCTGTCTTAGTTAATGGAAGCTTACTTTTGCCCCACTGCTCAGGGCAAAAACTTTGGAATCCACTTAACTCTTCTCTTTCTTTTCATAATGCACTCCTGAAGATGACCATGTCATAATTCCCAAAACCTGTGAATATGTAATGTTACACGACAAGGGAGAATTAAAGTTGCAGAGAGAACTAGGGCTGTTAATTAGCCTGATTTTGAGATTGGGGAGATTGTCTTAAATTAGCCAGGTAGACTCAACGTAATCACCAAGGTCCTTGTAAGTGAAAAGGGGCGGCAGAAGAGTCAGAGTTAGAGTAATGAAGACTTGACTGGCCACTGTTAGTTCGAAAGATGAAAGGAGTCACAGCGTGGATCACTGGCTCACACCTGTAGGCTCAGCAACTCGGGAGGCTGAAGTGGGAGGATCCCTTGAGCCCAGGAGTTCAAGGCTGCAGTGAACTATGATCCCACCACTGCAGTCCAGCCTGGGTGACAGAGTGAGACTCTGTCTCTTAGGACAAAAAAAAAAAGTTTACGGAAAAGTTCATGAGCCAAAGAATGCAGGCAGTCCCTAGAAGTTGGAAAAGGCAAGGAAATGCGTTCTCCTCTACAGCCTCCAGAAGGGATGCAGCCCTGCCCAGACCTTAGTAATTATTTGATTTTAGTCCAGTAAGACCCATTTCAGACTTCTGATCTCCAGATCTCAATTTTGACTTCTAGATCTGACCTCTCAGATCTACATTTTTGCTGTTTTAAACCACCATGTTTGTGGCAATTTGATAAAACAGCCATACAAACTAATAACTAATATAAATAAATAGGTAGGTGTATATATGAATTATATATATTATCTGATGTATACATATCATATACATATTGATTTTGGAAGAACCTCTAAGTAACGGTAGTTTTGCAAATATAGCATTACAGTATAGGTACAAAAATAGCTAAAAAGACAAATGCTAATAAATATCAGGATTACAGTTCTGAAAATTTATGGAGGAAAAAGACTACACTATTAATAATGTTGCTTAACCTCATTAAAAATCACAGCCAGGGTGATATATTCTGTACAATTTACTTACTTCTATTTCCCCTTCAATTGTATTATACAGTTCAGTTACAGCAGAAATCACTCCTGGACAGTGTATATTATTAAGATACTCATTTCTGAGATACTGGATCCAGTTTAAGCTTCATATTCAAGGAAATTGATTTTTTTCCCAGACCACTTTTGTATTTAAATCTAAATCCTCTAATTAGAGAAGGCAAGTAAGGGTGCTATTTTAGCAGGCTATTCAGGTCTTACTCTATACTAAAACGAAACTCTAATTTGAGCTGGTAGAACCAACATAGAAGTAGAAAGTGCACTGACGATGTCTAGCGTTGAGTACATACATCTTACTACATACACTCTGGGGTCTGTGTACAGGACCTTCCAGTCTGACTTTAAGGAGATAAGAATTGCTCTCTTTTGGCCCTTCTCACATTTCCAAGCACATTTAGAAAAATAAAAATATATGATTTCCTTTTATTGTTTCTTTGTTTTCCCCTTCATTTCATCAAACTATCTATCTCTTTCAAAAACTCCCAAAATAACATCCTTTTGTGTAGGTCAGTATATCAATGAAGAAATCAAATTAGAAACTCATGGCTCCTAATTCCTTACTAGCTATTACTTGTAACGATTAAAAGTAGAAGTGCCAAAGTTTTCATGAGAAACCTGTTCCTACAAGATTCATGTCCAGTCCTGTGGATTCAGAGGCCCCAAAGCTTGGAGAAACATCATAACTTGCAGATGTCCATCCAAATCAAATGCTAAGTCTCTCCAAGCTCAAACTTTAATATCGTAGGAGTATAAATTTTCACAATCTAAGAGAACACAAATAAAGATAATTCATGATAACAAGGGCTTGTCATAAAAAAAAGTTCTTTCAGTGGCACATGGATGTGTTATAATAATTCCTAATTCAATTTATGAAAGAGGAAAAGATAAGCATGTCTCAATTAAGAGTGTAATGCTTCTTTTACATCAGACTGGTTTTGAGTTCTTTTATTTTTGTTTACTCTTTTTAATTATAAAAATGAAGAGGAGAAAGATATTTCTGTCATCTGCAGGATTAATAAGACAATATCTCAATTAATCTAATAAGCAGCTACCAGCTTAAATACTTAAACCACCAAAGCAAAGAAGAATTAAGTGGATGGGAAAGAAAATTCAAATAACCACATGCTGTTCTCTCGTTCTTGGACAAAAACAACCTAATAAATCTATTCTAAACATACTCTCATGAAGAACAATACTGTATTAATTATTGAGAGAGTCATAATCCTAGAGACACCAACAGTGAGAAGCTAGTTAATTTACATGGGAAAAATAAATTTGGTTCCTCAGAAGCCCCAAAGGGCATTTTGTTTTCACTTTGCAAGGACTTCAGCTGCTCCTAAATTAACTGGGGGGAAAGGGCCACAAGCCTGCAGAGCAGTTATCAACGGATAGAGCTGTTACAAAGAGACAAGGACAGCAGCAGGGACCCTGTGGGTTCTCAGTACATTTTAATTCATGATGTCAAGTCCTCTAATGATTTTGGTACTCGGAAAATGCTAAACAGCAGTGTAAAAAAGCATTTATTCTAGATGAATAAAAATAGTATGCCAGACAAATATGGGTCTTTTAGCAATCACAAAAGGCACAAAATACCATAAGAGTTTTGCAATTTGATCCCGTGAGTCGCCAATGTGATAAAGCACTGTAAAAGAAATAAGCATTCATATTAGTCAGAGCAATAATTATAATCTACTGTACTTTAATTCACTAATACCCAGTATAACCAGAATTTAATAAAAGGAAAGTCTGATTTAGACTCTAGGATTTTAATGCTGTAAGTTCTAAGTCAGAGAGATTTGGTGAGCAGAGAAGGGAATCTTCAGACAATGAATCTGGGTGGCACGTGGAGTCTGCCAAAGGAAGTAGACAGGAAGGCGGGGAAGGCATCATGAAGTGGCCCAGCAGGCAAGCTGAGGGGACACTGGCAGTCACTAACAGACCTCTCCTTCCATCCTGCCTCAAAACCAGGCAGTAAAACAAGGAACCCAATGAATGTATTTGACAAGGATACGATCCAACCCCATGGGAAATACCATGACCCAATCTGGTCACCATCTTCCAAGTTGGAACTAACAATCTGGAGCTAATCTACAGAAGGGCAGCCAGAGGAGTGGAAGTCCAGAGAACTCATCACAAGAAGATTGACTTTGGATCTCAAGAAGCTCTAGGGAGGCTGGGCATGGTGGTTCACACCTGTAATCCTAGCACTTTGGGAGGCCAAGGTGGGAGGATTGCTTGAGCTCAAGAGTTCAGACCAGTCTGACCAAAAGGGAGACCCCGTCTCTACTATAGATAGAAAGAAATAAGCCAAACAACTAAAAATAGAAAAAATTAGCCAGGCACGGTGACGCGTGCCTGTAGTCCCAGCTACTCGGGAGGCTGAGGCAGGAGGATTGCTTGAGCCCAGGAGTTTGAGGTTGCTGTGAGCTAGGCTGACGCCACGGCACTCTAGCCCAGGCAAGAGAGAGAGACTCTGTCTCAAAAAAAAAAAAAAAAAAAAAAAGCTATAGGGAGAAGCCGTCTTCAAGTAAGTGAAGTCTGTCAGGGGAAGAGAAATTAAACTTGTTCTGTGTAGCTCTAGATGGTGAAGGCAGACTCTGGATGGAGGCTATAAAAAGACAGATTTGTGTTTCTATCAAGAACACCTGCGGGATGCTACATTCCAATTCCAAGAAGCATTAGAGCAGTATGATGAAGACCACGTGTCAGAAATGGAGAGGCATTGTTAGACTGGGTGGTGCCCAGAGTCCCAACACTAAAATGTATTAGTGTAGATTCAATTATCAAAATTTCTTAATCCTCTAAATAGGGTCTTCTTGGATATAGCTCATTATAATCATTATAATAAAGGGTTTCAGGGCCTAAAAAGGAAAGCAATTTTATAATTCATATTAAGGTACAAGAATAAAAGTTTAAAAAGATTAACTAGTTAATCATATATATATAAATTAGACAACCTGGATGGCACGAGACCATTTTGTGTTAGTGCCTATATTTCAATGTTGTTGACTTTTCTATGATGGACAAATAAGCTGAGAGTACATAGGACCAACAGAGTACCATAGCCAAAATTATTTCTTCTATCCATAGACTGCCTCTATGCTATCATTAAAACTCTCTTAAAATGTTTTGGCCAATCATGGTTTCCAGCCCTATTTTTCTTAGGGCGCAAAGTTGAGTGTATTTGTTTTTTGTCATATGTCTTTAAGACCTGGAGTATCTGTCATCTTCATTAAATGTTTAACAGACTAAGATGTATTTACAATGAAATATCCCTTTGTCATTCTTAACAAAATAAATCTGAAAAACAATTTTGCATTAAAAACAAATTTGAGTTTAAAAATTACTTTCCTTGGTACAAAATACCACAAAAATTTGAAAATCTCATTCACTTTTAGTGACAGCAATGTCATTTTTCAATGGCATGATGAGATCTGATGTCTCTACAAAAGTCAGACAAATGCCATCCAGGGTTACTGACACTAGAATAGGACATAGACTACATGCCCATTATTTCTTACTCATTTTTTAATACACTATTTGCTTTAGTTTGACACTTTTTTCCCATTTACCAAGAATGGTTCTGGGAGAAAAAGAAACTAGAATGAAGATGTCACCTGATTCTTGTAAAGAACTGCTTATAAACTAAACACCTCCAACTTTAATAGAATGGTCACAGGCCAAAATGTCAACCAAGAATCAAGGTTCTAAAAATATAGCTAATTGTGGGATTCTAGACTTTTCTGTGTTTTAAGTGGACAAAAACTAAATGCATCACCTAACTAGGATGCTCATTATATTCTCATTAAAAATTCCTATAGCCCTTCACTTTTTGTTCATTCATGAAGCCAGTACCTCAAAGATCACCATCAACTTACTTAAGTCACAAAAAGGCACCGAAGTGTGACCTCGCAGAGAATAAGAAGCATAAATGGGGCAGAAAGGTCAAAATGAGTCATTCTCATTTAAAAACCCAACAATTTAATTTATTCATCAAACATATATTAATGGCCTACTATCTGCCAGGTCCATGAATTACTTGTCTTTGTACTCTTACCACCTAGCATTGTATCAAGCACACATTAGAATCACAATAATTTTTTGTTCAATATTGAAACGAATATACTAATTAATTATAGGACATAGAACACTGATTTTTAAAAAAGTATATAAAACAACATTCTGCATCATCTAAATATAGCATAAAAGGCATTATAGTTATTGATGTTAACTGGAATTTATGATATTGTTTATTTAAATGACAGTAATAACCAAGGGGTATATTAAAAGAAAATCTTATGATTACACCAATTCCTGTAAGGATTAGAATTGAAATGTACTCTGAGGAGGAAAATTAGAAAACCGAGCATTTCCTTAAGAAGGCCATTCCCATGCCTATTATATATGTCGGCTGGCCACACTGAATGTGACTATATCAAAGTACCAATAATTTTGCCTAATTCATAGGGTCCTATGGCTTTCCAATTTCTACTAGCCATGACGCTGCTCTATTTTTAAACGATTGCTTTTGTTTTGCCACCACATGTGCAGTGATGGAATCTTTATTCTATGCTTATGATCATTTGCTGGTGTGGGATTCTGGAAGAACATTTCATGTGAATGCCCTGAGCCATCTGCCACAGACAATCACAGATTATGATGTGATGTTCCTTCTGGAAGTTTTGATGCTGAGACATGTTGACTAAAGACTTGAGGCTGATGTAACAGACTACTCAGTGTGGGATGACAGACTGATACACATCTCTAAACAGAATGAGGAACACAAAAAAGACAGTCAATGGAGTACTGGTATCTCAACTGAGCTTACGGCTCTCTAGAAGTGTTTAATAAATAAATTAAATACCTGACAGGCAGGCTAGCAAAGGCAGTCTGTTCCATCTTAAGTGCTCCTACTGATAGGTTGCTAGTGGCTCCATGAAGGATAGAAAGAGAGTGAGTCATTGACCATGGCCTAGGCAAAGGTAATGAGGGCCAGAACTAGGGAAGTCGAAGTATAAAGGTAGAAGAGAAAGACAATAGCCAAATAATCAGAAGGACTGTGACAAGTTTAATTTGAAAAGGAAAACATGGAATGCCACATGCAATGGGTATCTTCATTTCTCACGCTAGATCCATTCTCTACCACTCTCTCTGCTTTAGGAGACTAACCAGTGTGGTCAACAACGGGCTCCCTTGCTTTCCGGCTTCTACCTGGGTTTGGCCAGTGGCAGCCAAGGCAGGCTGTCAGAGGGAGAGAGTGGGATCAGGGTACTACTGATTTTCCCAGCTGTATCCCTGCGAGCTGTCCCCAGGCTGGCTAAATCCCTCCATCCCAAGCTACCCTGTCTCTTAAGACAGCTCCACCCTTCTCTCTCCTTCCAGGTTCCCTTTCCACATCCTTTGGGCCGGAATAGTAACAATCCCACTCTTACTAACCCTGGGAGACCACACACTCTCTCTTCTTTGGTTTCCCTACGCCCTAACCTCACCTTCACAAATAATGCCTCTATTAAACTCTTCAAATTATTCTAATTTGAGTATATCACTTGCTTCCGGCTAGCAGCCTGCCTTATACACCAAATATGACTTTAAGATGTTGAACTTGGGTGGTTTTGAGGATAGGATATTATTAGCTAATATAAGGAACACAGAGAGATGAGTAAGTTCAATTATGGGAGGAAAGGAAACCAGATTTTGAATTTGCTGAATGATGGTTGTGAATTATCCACAGACTGAGGCTGGCAGCAACCGCAAAAGCAGACCTGGTTTAATGCTGGAGACAGGAATCAACTTCTGGAAATTTGTACTAGTCACTCACTGCTCTATGAACTAGCGTAATATAGGGGATTTATTGCATTTAGGAGATGGGGCCAGAAAACTCTCTTTAAAATTATAAAAGTACTAGAACTTAAAAGGCTGTTCATTGTCATCTGGCTGAGCTCTGCCTTTATCAGGGTGGTTACTAAAGTTTGTAGTTAACTATCAAAGGGCACACTGTTAATTAATGGGTGCTGGCACTAGAATCTATAGCTCCTGGTTCCTCCATCATGCTTCTTCCCACAAAATGCAGCCATTACCTGTACGTGACTGGTTTCCACTAGTCAACAAGTACTGAATACCTAGTCTGCATTCCACCTGGTGCTGGTTGATGTGAGGAATAAAACAGAAGCATGACAGTTTTCAAGCAGTTCACAGTCTTAACTAACAATTCATACAGATGTTTAGAAATCAGAGTACAAAAGAGAAATTACTGCATAAGCTAAAAGAGAACAGGACATTTTGTATGACAAGAGCATTGTCATTCAGTATTAGCATTTTGAGTTTTTAGAGATTTCACGTGAATTGTTGACGTAAGTGAGCAACTGAAAAGCATCGGTTAGCCCTGATTATTCTCACAGTAATAAACGATTATCTTATTTATAGTGTTTAAGCATAGACGTTTTAATGATGAAGTATAACATGTAAGTATAAGAATCTATATACCTATCTGTTCCTTCCTATAAAAAAGATATTTCTAAATAACAGGTTAAATTAAAACATATTTCAGTAAAGGAGAGAGAAAAATGATGTTCTTATTACTCATTTATGTATGTGTATGTATTTTTTTTTTTTTTTTGAGATAGAGTCTCACTCTGTTGCCTGGGCTAGAGTGAGTGCCGTGGCATCAGCCTCGCTCACAGCAACCTCAAACTCCTGGGCTTGAGCAATCCTTCTGCCTCAGCCTCCCGAGTAGCTGGGACTACAGGCATGCACCACCATGCCCGGCTCATTTTTCTATATATTTTTAGTTGGCCAATTAATTGCTTTCTATTTATAGTAGAGACGGGGTCTCACTCTTGCTCAGGCTGGTTGCGAACTCCTGAGCTCGAGCGATCTGCCCGCCTCGGCCTCCCAGAGAGCTAGGATTACAGGCGTGATCCACCGCGCCAGGCCCAAAGCATGGATTTTTACACCACAGAAATAAACAAACTTATTTCTCATTGGCAAAAATGTGTTGATTGTATTAGTTCCTATTTTGATTAATAAAAATGTATTTGAGCCTAGTTAAAATGATTTAAAAATCACAGTCCCGAACTGCAATTACTTTTGCACTAACTTAATAAAACTTCACTATTCTCATATAATACATTAGCTGATTGACCATTAATACTATTTATCCTTGTTTGTTTTTTAGTATCTTTTTTTTTTTTTTTTTTGAGACACAGTCTCGTTCTGTC
>CAUYPO010012900.1:0-19010 GCA_963574435.1 Cheirogaleus major
CAATCCCATTACTGGGCATCTACCCAAAAGAACAAAAATCACTCTATGAAAAAGACACCTGCACTCGAATGTTTATAGCAGCACAGTTCACAGTTGCAAAGTTGTGGAAACAACCCAGGTGCCCATCAATACATGACTGGATCAACAAAATGTGGTATATGTGTACCATGGAGTACTATTCGGCTTTAAGAAACAATGGTGATATAGCACCTCTTGTATATTCCTGAATACAGCTGGAACCCATTCTACTAAGTGAAGTATCTCAAGAATGGAAAAACAAGCACCGCATGTACTCACCAGCAAATTGATATTAAAAGATCAACACCTACGTGGACACATAGGAATAACATTTGTCGGGTGTTGGGCGAGTGGGAGGGGGGAGGAGGGGATGGGTATATACAAACATAATGAGTGAGATGTGTAACGTTTAGGGGATGGTTATGCTTGAGGCTCTGCCTCGAGGGGGGAGGAGGGACATGGGCAATATACATAACTGTAATATTTGTACCCCCATCATATGCTGAAATAAAAAAATAAAAAAAAGATAACATTTTTGAGACTATAGATGAATGAAAGTAATCATTTTGATTATCAAAATTTAGTAAGGCATTTCTTAATTGATAAACAACTTTGCATTTTATTTAAAACAAGGCAAATGCATATGTAATATTACTAGTATTTCAAGTCAGTCCAAAACAGAATATATTCTGAGCACCTTCTGTGTACCATTGAGCAGTTTTTGAATACCCAACTTAGGATACTAAGGGCAATACAACATGTATGGAAAATGGTCCATGTACTAAAGCAGAATTGGGCAAAATTTTTCTGTAAAGGACCAGATACTAAATTATGTAGGCTTTGTGGACCATATAGTCTCTGTCACAAATACCCAACTCTTCCTTTGTAGGACAAAAGCAGACATAGAAATATGTAAATGACCAGACATGACTGTGTTCTAATAAAACTTTATTTACAAAAACAGGCAGGCCAGATTTTCCCTTAAGTTAACCCTCTGCACTAAAGGATTGATTTATACATACTGGACATCAAAAACATTTTGTTTCCTTTGCATTCATTTAAATGAAATTCCCAGTAAATATTATTTCTAAAGATAGTTGAAAGAATTTGTCTCCGTATTAGTCATATTTTTATAGAACTTTATAGTCACTTTATTTTTATAGTCCCTTATTTAGTTATTAACAGTCATATTTGTATTATTCATGCCCTTGGATAGTTCAGTATGTGCAAGGCAAGAAAATAATAAAACAAAATTTTAGAAATAAATGTGTTCCATTTATTCATAACATGGTAGACGGGACAAAATCTCATCTCATTAAAATACATTGAAAGCTTATTAAACAAAAAAGCTGGAAGTGCTATTACTAAAGACAACCACAGTATTTTATTTCTAATATCTGCAGTGGTGGTGCCTGTTTAGGTTGAGGGAGCGTACAGGCTTTCTTTCAAAGGAAAATAGAATATTATTCTCTGTTTCTTTTTTCTTTATGTGTACTGTTCTAAACGAAAAATAGAATAATTATTTTAAAAGCATTTTCAAGTGATGTTACATATGCAATGCTTATGACCTTTTCTAGAATTCGTCTCATTTCTAAATTTAAAAGCCTAAAACATCATCCATCCTTAACATTTTGCTTTTCTCTCTGTCTACATTAATTACTGTTGCACTTTATCTATTTACAGACAGACCCTCTACTTCCTACTGCCCTCTTTGTCATTATTTAAGGGGGAACATTCTGTCAGCCCTCCATGACCATTGCTTTCAGGGAAAAACTGACAAAACCGTCACAAATGACACTAAGTTTCTATTGCTTGTTGAGCCCATTGTCATCAGACCTGATGCTGGATTCTCATAAGGTCCTACCCTGTGGTGGCTGGTTGTATGTGGAATCTAAGTGAATCAGATGGACCACATATGCACACTGAGGTCTTGAGTAAAACAAAGATGCTCTGCTCGTCCATTTCAAATAACTTTCACATCTCTTGGGTCTTGGTTAGCATTTGGGAACTTGGGTCCATTATATTAATAGTGAACAGAAGCCTGGTTGGTAGCCTCAATCCAATCAGATCTCTCATCCTCAGCGAGTCTGCATGATGAAATAAAGGAAATCATGTCACAATTGCTATGCTCCCCCCATCAGATTTTCCCAGCACCTTCTGATGGGTTCACACAGATGTTCTAGAATTAAGGGCAAGCTCTAGGGTGTGTGCCCACACTATCTTAATCCTTCCCACCAGTGCCGCCAACTCAAATAAGGAAAGCTGTTCTGAGAAGAGAAAAACTAGTGGCCACTCAGAAGCTCTCTTTGTGTGTCTCTTGCAGGAGTCCTTTGGAACCTCTCGTCATGTGATGCACTCAAAATGCCAATCATCCAGGATGCCCTGGCGGTATTGACCAACGCGGTGATTATCCCCCACTCAGGCTGGGAAAATTCGCCTCTTCAGGACGATCGGAAAATACAGCTGCATTCATCACAGGTGCTGCGCAATGCCACTGGGTGCCTAAGGTCAGTCCTATGTCATGAGCACCTCCTCCTGCCGTCTTCCTCTGGACACGCATTTTCCCTTGCCATGACTTCAGTTGCTGTTTTACTCAGGATCAGACTGTTCCGAAAGGTGAATGTTGCTGTGGCAAGGGAGTGTAAGAAGCTAATAAAAAACATTTCTAATCAGGCACTAAACAGGTACAGGCATCTTCCATTCCCCTATACCTACACCAGTGTTTGACCTACTTAACATGATTTCTGAGGTCTAGGGAAAATAAAAGTATTTTCATTTCAACCAAAAATAAGTTTTGGTTTTTTTTCACTGAAAACAATAGTTCTTGGTTATATGTTATATCGTGCATGTGGAATAAGCACGCAGTCCAACTGGTTAGGGAGAGTCTCTGATCGATATGTAGGGATGTAGTTAACTGTCACCAGTAGCTATTTTCTTTTTCTTTTAACTCTCCATGTGACTGTAAGAACCTATTATTCTTAGAAATAGCTTTTTAATAAGACCTGTTGTAATTAATGTTTTTTTTAAAATAAGAAAAGCAGCAAATGTGTTGTAATTCTCTCCTAATGCATTTTTACAAAAATCACCCCTCCAGGAATCTATTGAGATTTCTTAGAATCAACTTTATGTCTTGTTTAATTTTTGCTCATAGGAAAGAAAGTAATAATCAAGATATAATTCTCCTAAACTCTAGAAACTGTGCTCCTACGGATGTTGTGTTTTGTACCAAAGTTGAAAATCTCTGTTGGATGAAGTTAAATGATGAGATGGGGAGGTGGGGGAAGGGTGATTAAAAACACCTAGGCAAATAATCTATATTTTGGAAGTAAAATGTACAGGATGGCTTTAGCTAGGCTGGATCTAAGCTACTATTTTTCCTGCAGTTGATCAGTTTCTAGGTATAAAAACCAGTCTCTACTGAGAAGGAACAAACTCACCTCAGTGACATTAATAATAATCATCTCATGAATATTTATAACAATGCTCTCAGCCTCCAGTGGAGAGGGGGTGTGTCTGTTTGTGTGAATGTGTGTGCATATAGTGAAATAAGAGCCTGCCTCCATGAATATCTGCACGCATTCATGGGCAAGAGTGGGAATCCTATGACAATTCTGCTTTTCCTTCAGGTCACGAAATAATGAACTTTTGACATGATTTCTCTGGCTAGGCCCTACATAAGACAAATGTACAATGCTCCAAAGCTCCCTATTGAGGCATCGGTTTTATAACCTCTTAAATTCTGTTATCCTTTAGAAACCTTCTGTCCTACCAGAAGATATATAACTCTTCCAAAGCTGAAACTGTAGGCCCTTCTGACCTCACATACCTGACTTTTTCTGTGTAAGTTATTTGCAAGTACTAAAAGTGTTTTTCCATTCCTAGCATCCTCTGTTTGCAAAGAGTGTCATCATTCCTAGTGAAGACCGTGGAAGAAAGTGCCTCAGAATCGAGTACAGAAGTACAGTCAGTAAAAACCTGGTTGGCTGTCAGTTAAAATTCTTTCTGGACAATATAGCAGCATAATTATGTCTTCATGATATTTGAAAGGATGTAGGCCACCATCTCTATGAACATACATTCTACATCCTTTGCTGAGAAAGTAGATGAAGAAGCTAGACCAGTGTAGGTTCATGGGTCCCCTCTGCATGTCATCTGGCTGAGTTTAGGATCTGGGATGTGACCTAGAGCACAGTGAAGTCAGATTAGGACTTTATCTACTCTTCTAAAAGCTTGACCCTTGGTGCTTCTGCTGCTGGCTAGGAGTGACCACATCATAGGAAGCAAAAAAAGAGGACATTTGGTTTGGAAAGAGTTTCTTGTAGCCAATTTGGGTTTCCTTAGCCAGAGTGCAACCAAGTTTAGTGATTTCATGTTTTTCTGAATATAACATGTGAGTGACAAAGCAAAACCCATCAATATATAGTGAAAGTCTTTCTCTCTTAATTCATTAAAACTTCTACACTCCTACAAAAAGAAATATGATTTCTCCTCCCTTGTTTGAGTTTGTTTATGAATCATTCCATGTCGATGGACAAATTGGACTAGGAGAGGAAGAAAACAGCCCTGGGAAGGGCTGACATGAATTCATCAAAGACTCTGCAGATGAAAGTGTTCAAGGAATTTCTAATATTATTCCCCATTTACTGAGAAACAATGTTGGCAGCATACCAAAGCAGCCACAGATGTCTATATCATGATAGAAGACTTTAGATTTTAGTATATGAGTATATTTGCATTCTGGGTTTTCCAACAAAGCCTAGCTCTTTATTCACATTAAAGAAATTACTTCCTGTGCTACCCCTGCCTTCCAGCAGTGTTAGCCCATAAGCATTTGCAGAACACCTTCTGTGTGCCAAGGAGGGGCCAAGAAGGCAGAGATAGAGCAGCCTCCGCCCTTGAGAAACGCAGAACATAGTGGAAGAAATAACACCCATGTGGTTAGCCCTAGCATAATGTCCTAGTGGCATTTTAATACTATGATCAGGGTAGTACAGAAGGGAAAACTGGGGAGGGAGTGACTGACTCAGCCAGATTTGCTCAAAAAAGGCTTAAAGGATCAGGGGAGATTGGGCTAAGCACAGAAAGGACTTCACCGCTGGCTGCAGTGGGAAAGCGTTATGGCCAGAAAGAGTAGCCGGCGTACTCTGCACAGCCCTGGGAGGACTTCAGGGGGATTTGGGATACATTGTCAGTAGAGACTGGATTTTTAAATAAAATTAAAGTGTTGTTACTCACCAAGTCCCTGTCTTCCAAGGGCCTGAAAGTCCTGCTTCGCGTGCATTGTTTATTCTCACGTGCATTGTAAGCACAATAAGCTCCCGTTTACTAAGTTATGAAGCTAGTGCTTCATGACCACACCCTGACTGTGGACCTAGACCATTCCCACTCTACCACAGAGAGGAGACAGGGAGTTATGTGAGAAACTGTTAACAGATCTTCCCTTAAAACAGTACATAACAACCAACCAGCCAATGAATGGGAACAGTCTCCTTTCTGTTGGTTCCTTAAATTTGCTTCTCAGGATTTAGAGTGGCATATGCTTGGCCAACATCTGTTTTGCCTTTAAATCCTAGCTGTCTTCTCCCTCTCCCTTCCATCTTACTTCTCATTCTCCCGTCCTAAAGTCTAAACTATGGAGTGCTTTGGTGGTGTGGACAGTTAGTCACTCAGCCCCACAGAACTCTCTTGTCTTCACCTCCACCTTTAATCTTCATGTAGACAACTGGAGCTATGGGTGCCCTGTTTTGTTTCAAGATAATACTAAGCCAGCCATGGTGGCTCATGCCAGGGATCCCAGCACTTTGGGAGGCTGAGGCAGGAGGATCACTTGAGGCCAGGAATTTGAGAACAGCATGGGCAACATAGCAATACCCATCTCTACAAAAAATAAGAAAGATTAGTCATATGTTTTGGCACACAACTGTAGTCCCAGCTACTCAGGAGGCCAAGGCAAGAGGATCGCTTGAGCCCAAGAGTTGGAGGCTGGAGGCTGCAGTGAGCTATGATTGTGGTGCTGCACTCTAGCCTGGGCAACTGAGCAAGACCCTGTCTCAAAAACAAACACCAAAACACAAAAAACAATGAGATTATATTTTAAGGCATGTGCTAGATAATAATGTTACATTATCTTTTGAGTACTCAGACTCCTCCTTTCTTTCACAGATGACTTTAAGATGAGTTGATATTTTGGGCTTATTTCTAGAGCTATTGTTTCAGGTATATATAAAGAAAATAAAACTCCCTTCCTAGGATAGTATTTCCTAAACCAGTGTAGCTTACAAATCCAGTAGAAGGAGTGTATGGTAGGTAAAAGTAAATTTTTGTTCTCTTTATCAGAAATCCTTACTCTTGATTTTTGTTCCTAACAAGACTCAGTCTTGTTTATGTCATTTCAAGATGGGAAGCCAAGGTTAAGAATATAAGCAATTGCTATTCTAAGAAAGATCAAATTTTTCTTTTTGAGGAAAAAAAGGCTATTCATGCAAGTTGTACTGCTCTTAAGTGTTCAAAAGCTTAGCAGGGAGAAATTTAAGTCAGTAAAATATGCCTCAGTCTTAGTAAGCCGAAGTCTGAAAAGCTGACACTACTGGATCTTTAGACAATTTCATGTAGTCTGAATAGACTCTGTCCAGTTTCCTGGGCCACCCCCTTGGCAGTAGAGGGTGCACTGATATGGATGACGGCCTCCCTCTACCCCCAGGTCTGGGACTAGAGAAGGAGGCAGGCTCTTGGGGAGCAGGCTAAAGAGGGGAGACAAAGGCAAAGGCCTTCTCTGAGAAGGATGGTGAATCTTCATGGAAAGATAGCATATCATGTTGACATAGCAAAATTTTAAGCACATGTGAAATATAAAATGAAAAGTTAATGCCCTTAGTCCTTTTCCATTTAAAATTCATTTTGGGATAGGAAATGGAATTTTGCAAAAGCAGATCTATCTATTTGTTCCTGAAGTATCTGTCACTGAGGAAAGAGGACAGAAATGAAAAAAAAAAAATCTTTTAAATTTTGTTGGAGGCGTGAGTTGATAAGAGTGACGACAGGATTGGGGGACGCCAGGCAGTGCAGGCGGGTGGGGACGGCTGGGCTGGGGCTGTGGGTGGTCAGCACCTGGGAGGGTTCTCTCTGCCTCTGCCTCCCCCACCCCAGACACTAACGCTCCCCTTCTGCCGAGTTTCTTCCTCTTGGCTAGTTCCTTTTGCTCCAATTCTGCCATACTCAAACTTCAGATTCTCACAAAACTATTTTAAAATATGGCCCAAAATAAATACGGCAAAATGTTGGAGAGGCTTAGGATGTAAGAACGAGTGAGGTTATTTTGTCAGTCTTCCCTTCTTCTTTTTGTGATTAAGGAGTCCCAGGGAAATGACTTTCTACAGCCCAAGTCAGGCTATTCAGACCTTGAAAGAGATTGAGTTGTGTACTAATGATTGTTTCTTTGTCATTGTGTAATCAAATTCCTCTCTTTAACCTTTGGGAGATATAATCATCACCTTCAACCAAAAACGTGTACTGATGGACCATGGCCTGAACACTGACCAGTGAGATCGAGCTGGCTCTGCCTGTGTACAAGCTCACGTTGGCTGAGGTCACCATGGTGTGTTGAATAAATGTCCCTCGGAAATTCACTTCCGTCTGGAAGCTTATTTGGAAATAGGGTCCTTGCAGATATAATTAGTTACTTAAGATGAGGTCATGCTGGATAAAGGTGGACCCTAAATCCAGCGAATGTTGTCCCTATGAGAAGAGACATACATGCGGAGAGACATGAGGAGAGGAGGCCGTGTGAAGATGGAGCAGAGACGGGAGTGATGCAGCCATAGGTCAGAGGACCCAGGGATTGCTGCAACCCCCAGAATGAGAAGAGGCAGGGGACGATTCTTCTCTAGAGCCTTCGGAGAGAAGATGGCTCTGCTGACACCTTGGTTTGGTCATGATTTGGCCTCCAGAACTGTGAGAGAATAAATGTTTGTCGTTTGAAGCACTCAGTTTGTGATACTTTGTTCTGGCAGCCTTAGGAAAATAATGTGGCCACCCCAATAAGAAAATGAGAGAGAGCCTGCAAAGCCTGGGGAGCTGCCTGAGGACACAGCACAGGGGCAAGAACGAGGTAAATAACACAGAGACACTGCCTGTCTCTGGACAGAGCCACACACTGGGACAAACAACCAGATAGGGAGTTGTTTCTGTCTGTGCACAAGGCTGTTTCCCTCCATAGCTTAGGTACAAAATAAAACATTACCTGTAGTAGGATTGAGCTCTGCAAGCCCAGCTGTGGCTGCCTTGGCCAAAGAAGGTTCAAGTCCAGCCTCCTGACCAGATGGCCATTAAATGAGGGTCTTCTCTGCATGTTCTGTGTGTTCTGCGCTCATTTATGAGCCAACCTTCCCTTTTCCTCCTGACTTTGAACCAGCTTCTGAAGGTTGCATCTGACACTATGGACAGCCACAAGTCACTCTCCGTTCCTACACAAGGGACGTGACATGATATAAGTATCATTTAAGGAAGTCGACTCCCACAGCCTCATATACAATGAATGCTTTCTGGATTCACGGTGAAACATGACTGCATTTCCCATTTAAAATATCACAGATCAATATCCTAAAGATCCCTGTCGTAGCCATTCCCATCATTTCAGAGAACTGTAGGTAAAGCCTTGCGGAGCATCTGTTTTTGTACCTTTTAATCTAACAGCCAGCTCAGTAGAACAGCTCCACTCTGCATTCCTGTGTAGCTGCGTTCTCTTTAGTCATGGGTACTTAGGACTTTATCTCCAGCCAAGTATGTGCATGAGGCCGCTGTGCTCACTTCCGCGGCTCATTTCCCAGTGCCACTGAGCCGTTTATTTATTTTTATGATTCTATTCCCTCTTCAGCATCTTGTCCTGAAGGACAACAATATACAACCCTAATTTTTTCCATCTATCTTTGTGTACACAAGAATGTTATTAAGCCCGTCAAAGTATCTGCACTGTGCCTTTGCTTACGAGTATAATTAAACTCAGACCCTCAATTAGTCATTTTAACCCATATAACGGATGAGCGCGTGGTCCCACGGTGCCACTAATTCTAGAGTGACCTTGAGAAAACCCCGTCACAAAGTAATGTTAATGATAATCACACTCTGGCTGGAAAGCTCCAAGGACATTATTTTATCTGGTTTACTCTTGCATTAGCCACAGGTAAGAAGAGGGATTACTACTATTTTTATGTTAAGTTTAGTTGGCTGCCAATATTATTCATCTGTTTAAAAGAATTGTTTTTATGGTGCATAATGAGCTCTGGACTAGCTTATCCTAGTCTTCACCAGGCAAAGGGCATCTTCACTGAATTGGGCACAATTTTTCCAGGTTCCTAAATAGAGAAGGGACTTTGTGTGCATGCAGGAACAGGTGAGATGCCCACCGCTCACCCCACTCCCTCCCCATCTTCCCAGCCCTGGTCCCCGGGCAGTGGAAGCTCCTGGCCGGGGCAGTTCTGCACCCCTGATCAATGTGTCTGATAGGGATGTGACGTGGTGGTGTTGAGTCACAACTCAACAATGAAGGTCCTCTTCAAAGGGGGGAACAGATTCATTCGGTGAGGGGAGAAGTAATGGGGGATCCTAGGAGCTCATCAGGGAGGTGGATGGATGCCCAACTCAGCAGGTCCCTTGGTGATGAGGGCACAAAGCTCCCATGGTGTACCCCAACACTTCCAGCTCACTTCCTCCCGGCCCCATCAGAAGGAGGTGGTGGTTTACACAGCCATGCATTGCCTAACGACACGGACACATTCTGAAAAATTCATCACTAGGCAATTTTGTCATTGTGCAAACATCGTAGTTACTTACACAAACCTATATGTACAGCCTGCTGCACACCTAGGCTATATGGTCTAGCCTGTTGCTCCCAGGCTGCAAACCTGCATAGCATGTTACTGTACTGGTGAATATCGTAGGCAGCTGTAACACAGTGGCAAGTATTTGTGTATCTAAATATATCTAAACACAGAAAAGGCAATGCATTATACTACGTTACCATGTTAGTAGGTAATAGGAATTTTTCAGCTCCATTATAATCTTATGGGACCACATAGTCTGACATTGACCAAAAGGTGTTATGATTGCATGATGGTCTTTGCATGAGTTTGCTCCAGCTACCATAACAGAGTACCATAGACTGCATGGCTCACACAACAGTGATTTATTTCTTCACAGTTCTGGAGACTAGAAGTCCAAGAGAAGGTGTTGTCAGGGTTGGTTTTCTGAGGCCTCTCTCCTTGGCTTGTAGGTGGCTGTCTTCTCCCTGTGTCCTTATATGGTCTCTCCTCTGTGTCCAAATTTTCTCTTTTTATAAAGATACCAGTCATATTGGATTAGGACCCACACTAAAGACTTTATTTTAACTTAATCACCTCCTTAACGACCCCCTCTCTAAATACAGTCACATTCTGAGGTACCTGGAGTTAGGACTTCATTGTTTGACACCCGTGCAAGATATTTAATTAGGAGCAACACCTCAGAGGAAAAATGTGAGGGAACCAGAGGAATTGGGAGAGCCATTAAACCATGATGCAGGGCTGACCCCAAGTGAAGGCGAGAAGGAAGAATTAAAAGGTGACAGGAAGGAGGGGAGGGAGGAAGGGAGTTCAGCAAGACATTGAGTTCTTGAGCTCAAGTCATCCATCAAGGAGTCCCGTATTTCCCAGGAACACATTTACCTTATCGTTGCTGCCGGCCTCAGCCACTGACGGGGAGCATGGGTGGGAAATGAAGGCTGGACACGAAAGCTGACCCAGTGACGGAGTTCAGGGTATGGCATCCAAGGTCTGTTGGTCAATGACACGCTCGCAATCAGAAATTTGAGTGGTGCATTTTCACGGGCAAGTCATAAGCCTAATTTCTCACCAGCACTTTCATTCTCTGTAGACTAATCTCATAAAACACCAGTTTATAATCAGATGGTTGCTTGGTGGAATCCAAACAGGAGGTATAAGTTATGTCAGCTGAAAGTTTTGTTCTCTCAACATACATTATTTTGAGCCCCTACTTTGTGCCTGGCCCTGTGGCGGGTGCTGTGGCTACAGTGCAGAGCCAGTGGAAGAGCCCCTGGAGTTTGCAGCACAGTGTCATTGAGACAAGACAACCTGCTGCATCCAGGTCCACATTAGGCTGCCCCAGACTGGACAATTTGGGGTATGTTTTCCCTAACGAATCCCTCAGAAAACAATATTCTTTTTTTTTTCTTTTAATATTTCCATGGCTGACCAACCTCCCTCTTACTGACACATTATTTCTTTACATAAAAAGTGTTTTACAGTTAACTGGCTTATGGTTTATATCTTGTAGCTCTTGGGCTTTCTTTCTCTTCAGAATTTCGCATCTCTCTTTTCCATCATGAAAATTTGGAAAAGCTTTACTTTTCAATTCTTTCGGAAGGTTTTTCTGCTCCTCTCCACAAGGACTAACTAATTGTGCCAAGTTCTTCATGCAATTTTTGTTCCATGAAATAGTAATGGGAATTATTTCTCCCCAAACATTATTTTAAAAAGTGAGAGTATAATTTCTCTGTAAATATAAATGATTAATATAAATGCTCCATCTTGCTATTCCCTTTTGAAGTTTTCATCACTTATTTCTGTGAAGTTTGATCTACTTAACTATAAAAATATACAGGCTCTAACTAATACTTGTTTTAAATTTTGTATTCTATAATTTAGTTGCAAATATGGGCTTCTTTTAAAAGGACAAGCAAATATTTAATTTTATCTTTTCAGCGTGACTAGTCATTCTTCCTATTAGAATATGAATATTCAGACTTTTCTATTAGTATGAACAAATTACTTCCTTTGAAAAGTTTAGTTAATTCCCAATTGGTATAAAATGATGTTTAGCATTTATTTTTATAAAACACTGGGTTATAGGGTGTTAGTTCCCTAATAAATAAAAAGCTGGTTCATTCTTAAAATTCTTCCTTTTGATATTAAAAATATAATTTTTCTTCCTGCTGCCTCCCAAATTGTATTACATTGCATAAGAAGTAGCTTCCCTGGAGGCAAAGCAAAGAAACAAGTCTATTAACCATAAATTGAAAAAGAAAGAGCTTGCCAAACAGTTTCACTTATTGCTCACATACCAAGCATCTCCAATATTTTAACACACCTATTTTCACGCCGTTTCTCCTTCCCCTTTTCAAAGTGGCATCATGTTACAATAAACAAAGCTGGCATTTACCAGTTGGGACAAAACAACCCATGAGTCCAGTACAGCTCACCGAAGAACAAGCAGGTTCTGTGTGGGGCCGAGTCCCTGTTCATTATCATTAAATAAAGATCTCCAACTTGCAGGCATGGTTCCTCTTGGAGGAAGGGAAACGTGAGCGATGAGAGCCACAGAAAGCAGGTAGAATGTGCCAGTTCAGAGACCTCCCTCCTGCCCACAGCCTGTGCATTCCGAGTGAAGAGCTGCATGTTCGAGTCTGCACTGTGCGTTCTGTTTTCCCCATTCTCTTTTTCTTGAGTCTGGTTGGTCCTTAATTAACAAAGAATATTTGAAATAAATTTTAGTTGTCCCTTAGTTGGCCAAGAATATTTGAAATAAAAGAGTAGAAAAGTCTTTACGTGCCATTGTGTTCTCACAGGCCTGCTTCCCTGGGTTAAGGACTTCGTCATGTCCCTGGATGGAGCTGTAGAGATGTCCATGATGATTTATTTCAGGATGTTTGACAGGTGGCTGCAGGGTGAAGGCTGAGTGTGGTGAAGGCTGAGCCGGGTGTCCTATTCCCTGGCTTCCTCTCCTTCACCCTTTGGAGGTATAAGAAATAGCGAGGAGTGGGGTCTCTGACCGCTGACTGCTGAGGGCGGTGAGGGGGTCTCACGGGAAGCACAGGTATATTTGGGGTGAACAGAGGGAATCTGCACTTGGTTTCCTGCAGAGCTTCACGGAGCCCCTGGTTGCCTCTCTGGGATGGGATCCTCCTCATTTCACAGTTAGCTGCTCATTCTGGAGACAGAGTATTGGGAAGCGGACTGAAAGTAAAAATCATTTTTCCTTAAGTCTTTTCAGTAGGTTCTTGTTCTAAACTGACAGAAGCTTCTAGAAACACCCACTAAAAATTTTTCCTACAGCAGAGAAAAGCCAAAGGGAGGACAGCCCTGTCCACATTTCATGCTCGAACATGTTTTTACCTCCAAAATGTTTAAGCGAAGAAGGAATATTTAGTAATAATATGTGCAGACGGTTGACAACCTTCCACGTTGCATTTTCAGGACATTGAGCTTCTCCATCTGTGTCATAAATTCATTTTCAGTTTTTCAGTCTGCTAAGTAAAAGGACAGACGCCAGGACTTCAGATTAACCCTGCGTCCTTCATTATTCTGGAGAGTACAAGTACATCATTATTCCCGTTAACAAGCACTAAACCAGGAAGGAAGATGTTGTGCGACTGATGCACTGACTGGAGCTAATGAATCCCAATAGCTAATTACACTTCTCTTAGGTAACTTATTACCAGAAAGTAGCTGCATTAGCACAAAGATTTTATGTGAGAGTGGCCGTGCTCAGAAAGAGCCGGACTGATTAATCACCCCCCATAATTCTCCATAATAGTCCTGTCTGGACTTTCATGTCCAGGCCATCGTTCTTCCCGGGGTTACATGTTTTCTGCCCTTATTTTGGACCAGCAGTGTAATTGCTAATTGCAGGCTAATTCATATAAACAAACGAGGCCAAATGAAAGCACTGTCACCATTACTGGTAGTTCCCGCTCACAGAGCTCTCTATTTTGTACAAGTTTGGTTCGGGCGGTTGGCGCAAATCAAGCTTACTGCAAAAAATGATGATTTCAGGTGAGCAAAAGCATCATGTCCTTTAAAGGCCTGCCAGGAGGCGTGGCGTGTGGCCGATGGCATTGCTCAGGGTCTGCCGGGGCGGAAGGACGGCATTTCTTTTTAACGCGGATGAAAGCAATGCTGATACGTTTCTTCCTAGGACATAAAGGAACTTTACTTATTTCTCCTCTGCAGGCAGCACTGTCATCCTGGCTAGCAAAGATGATTAAATGTCATTTGTCCTTGACCCTTGTCACCCCTAAGCAGCTGAAAGAGGCCGGCACTTTCCGAGTCAGATGGAGCCGCGTGTCCTCAGCAGAACCTGCAGTAACAGGGTCACAAGGGACCTGATGCCGGGGCTTATTAGGATTTTCCAGGGTTCATCCCTGTTCGAGGGGAGACCATTGAGGCAGATTAGGCTCCCGTTTCTCTCGAGCACCCAGCTGGGATCCCCTGCGAGCTCAGATGGAGACCTTGGGAAGGCCACCTGTCTGAGCACCTCCCGCCCCACAGAGGCCCAATAGGGACGACAGGTCAGAAAGGCAGCACCAAAGCACCGTGTGGTCCCCGGGAACAGGGACACTATTGGAGAAAGGGGTCTTCTTACTTCTTACCTCACCTGGCCTGTAAGCTTCCTCCTTCTCCTTGAAAACCTGCTGAACTATGAAGACTCTGGTTCAGGTGAAGCCCAAGGCCAAGGAGCACAATAAACCACCAAGATCAGATGAACCTGGTGAATCTGACCAGCAGCACAAACAAGTCCCTATACCCAATGGGCACCTCGTATTCTGACTCCTTCGTGAGCCCCCACCCCCCAGGCATTCCCTTCCCTACTCTTTTTCTTTTCTTTCATTTAGAAAAAAATGCAGATAAAATTTACATATGTAAAATTAACCATTTAAAAATGAACAACTCAGTGGCATTGAGAATATTCAGAATGTAATAGAAACTACATCTAGTTCCAAAATACTTTCATCACCCCGAAACGAAACCCCATACCCATTAAGCAATCACCAATTTGTGCTGTCTCTAAGGATGTACTTGTTCTGTGTATTTCATACAAATATAATCATAGGATATATAGCCTTTATGGCTGGCATCTTTCACTTAGCATATATGTGTTCAAGGTCCATCCATGTTGTAGCATGTTTTAGTACTTCGTTCCTTTTTATGGCTGAATAATATTCCATTGTGGGGATATAGAGCATTTTGCGTATCCACTCACCAAATTGATGGACATGTGGGCTTTGTCCACTCTTTGGCTATCGTGAATAATGCTACTATTAATGTGCATGTACAGGTATTTGGGTACCCGTTTTCAGTTCTTTTGGGTGTGTACCAAGGAGCACAGTTGCTGGATTGTATGATAACTCTATGTATAACTTTTTGAAGAACTGCCGATTATTTTTGTATGTCTGCCTCCATCACCTTTTCTGGTCTAGACTCCTGTTTTTCTCACATTGTCTCCCTTTGGTTTTGTCCCTTCATTCCAGAGCAACTGCTGTGTTAGTATGGCCTTTGTCTCTGTAGCACTCTCCCTGAGTCCTTAAAAGAAAGGTACTACATGATTGTTGCAGCTTTATTTTAAAACTCTGAGCACTGGTGCCAACCTGTTTCAGCTACGTGGACAAAGATGGCCCAGCCCTCCACGTGGGACCCTCTGCCCCTCCTCCCCTGTGTTTGCAGTGCTGGCCTCCTTCCAGTTGCTCTGTAGACCTGCACACGCGACTCCCAGCACCTGGGGGACTTTGTTCTCTCCTCTTTACCTTCCTATCTCCGAGGCTCCTATTCAAAGAGCCCTTCTCGGACACTCCCATCCCATGTGAATCGGGCCTTCTTTAACGCCTTTTCAAAGCATTCTGGGCTTTTGATCCAGACCTTCTCACAACTTGGAGTGATGTCCTCGCCTGTGTGCTTTGCGTTTAAGGCCAGTCACTCCACAAGCTACGTTCTCAAGTATGAGAGGATCATGTCTTTTACCATCATCAATTCTCTTTCCCTAGAACAGCATCTGGCACCTTGTAGACCCTCGATAAATAACTCCTGCCTGAATGGCTGAGTGAAGAAATAATCAGTGAATGGCCCTTCTCTTTCTGCTGTGCTGGCTAATAACTGCCCTGTGCTGATTACCACCAAGGCAAGGAACCTGTTAACGCTCTTGGATACTTATTAAATATTCCCAGTTGCAGAAATAGCATCCTTGTATGATCACCAGTTTCCATGTGATATTAATTTCTTGATGAAAGCCAACTTACCTACTTGTTTTCTGGGGGTGTGTTTGTGATACTCCTGCTAAATCTAGCATATCAATTAGTTTTATCAAACAGCAGAATATCTGTTCTCTTGGACAGTCTTCATTGACCTGTGTAGTGCATTTCGGCCTTGCAATTTACTCACACCACCCTTGGTTCCTGTGCTACCAAATCCCTCATTCACTTTGTCTGAAGGAAGCTGTCAGACTATCATCTTATCAGCACAAATTTTTAAAAAATCCATAAGTAATATTACTGTAGTGCTTTATGGACAAAAATACCTCTTTAATACCTCTAATCACTACTTAATTCTCAGGGCCATTTTGTAAATGATATATTATGTTTTTCCCCAATTTTGAATAAAAGAAACTGAAGCTTGAAGTGTTTTAGCAGTTTTTCCTGGAGCTCGTGATAGAAACTGAGCCACAAACTGAGACTCAAACCTGGGCTCTCGGAGTCGGGACAGTCTGCCTTCCCCATGATGCTGCTGCCCTGGTGTTAGCCGTCAGCACTCAACTGCCCCCACCCGTAACCGATGACAGCAGCCAGAGCCATCCCATCCTCTCCTTCTTGGCCAAGTGCTACATCAACAGCTTAGATAAAATGGATGACATCTCTTATTCCAAACAAACACTGAGTTTCTAGTATGTGCCCAGGACTTTGCCAGGTACCCTAGAAACAAAGCTGAATAAGACATGACCCTCACGGTCATGGTGCATAATGGATGTACTTAGTACAATAAATAAAAGTCCACATAGAATTGCTGGAAGGTCCCTGGGGGAGGGGACCATGGAGTCTACCTGAAGCACTCTAAGAAGACACCAGAGGTGTGTCCTGGGCATGAAGGAGAGTTTGCAGGTGAAGGGGCAGAGAAGAGTGGTCCAGGCCAAAGGACCCACCTGTAGCAGGCCCACGATGCATGTTCGGTGACATGCAGGTGGCTCAGTGTGGCTGGCCAAGGCATGGTTGGTGGGGAGACCTGAGAAGGGACAGGTCTGCTGGGAGCTGATTGTTGAGTGTGTCAAGGAAGGAGGGTCATTTGAAGGAGGTTTCTTTATTTTTGTAAATCACATGGAACCATGGAAGTTTAGTTAGCTGGAAGAGACTTGAGGCTCGCAGTGGTGCCCACAGGGTGGAGAGGGACAAGTGGAGCTGGCAGAGTGGCAGGGGACCCAGGATATACTGGCCTCATTTGCAGATCCTGGACTGTGTCCTAGTGTCCCACTAAGCACTTGAATCGGATTCTCTATTTTTGAGACGGGTGTGATGCTGATATGAGGTCTCTGTATAATAAATGTAAAATCCAAGCACAGAGGGGCAGGCATGCACAGCCAGATCTAAATGGAAACCTACTAGCTGTGTGATCTTGGGTCACTGTAGTAACCTCTCTGAGTCTTAGTTTTTCCACCTGTGAAGAGGTATGGGCTGGAATGAGAGAGGTCAGGGAGGCTGAGCTGTGCAAGGTTGGATCCCGCCTTTATGTTAAATTTTGATTGTATGCTCATGGATTTTTTGCATTGATTTTGATGAAAAAATATAGCATTAAAATATTATTTAGCACAACAATATGAATGTACTTAACACTACATTTAAAAATGGTTATGATGATAATTTTATGGTATGTGTATTTTATCATAATTTAAAAATGTATATATTATATGATAATTAATGGGTTTTTAAGCACCCCCTTAAATGTTGTACCAAAGTGAGGGCCTCACTTGCCTTACCCAAGTCCTGCCTTGCAGTCATGCATAAAAATTGCTTCGCCTGTGGCCTGACCAACAGGAAACTCACTTTAACTGATGGCTGCTGGCTGTGGACCACAGCGTTTCTGCTGAGGCAGCCATCATGCAATTATAGAGAGTCTTGGGAGCTGCTGGGAATGATCAGGGGAGAGCCAGGAGCTGAGTACTGAGTCCCCTTCTGCACCTTGGGCCTGGCATCCTACACACATCTCTTTCCTGGGGAAAATTTGTCCACCACAAGGAGTAAGATATCCCAATGAAATAACCTTTTTAAGACCTAGATCATCTCCGCTTGGGTGGTGTCCCTTCCTTCAGGGAAAGGGAGAGATGGCAATCCCATGAGAGCAACGTAACTTCTTCCTACCAACTCAGAGGACACCTGGCAGCCTCTGAGACCTCATCTCCTGCCTCCATTTCTGTAGACCAAAAAAATGAGCCTGATGGTCTTGACGTCTCCCATGTGAGCAACCCACAGTAACCCTTACCCCGACTCGCTCAACTCTTAGTGCCCCAGGATGCAAGGAGGGAGCCACATGGGTCCTGAGAGGAAGCAGCAGCCAACAGGTCTGAGCGGGGACAACCAGGCTTAGGTCAGGCAGCCGGGACTTAAGCCAGAGGCAATGGGGGCTCGGGCTACTTCTCCCCCTTCCCGAGCCAACCCATCCTCTGTGGCCTCACCAATGTCTCTTCACAGGCTTGTGTTAGGATTCAGGGTCCTAGGAAACATACCCCTTTCTTCTCCCAAGTTCAGGAACAAGTGAAAAATAAGACAAAGACGACAGATAGATGGAAACTAAGTAGTCTGCTTACTGGTGAAAACGCTGAGTGGAGATCACGGCTTTCTAACTGCAGCCAAAGGTAGGATAAGGATATGCTCATGGAAGCCCCTTGCCAGTGTAGACCTGGGGATGGCTCCCATGGGAAAGTTAGTATTTGAAGAGCTGACACGTCCCCACCCCCAAGATCACTGCCTCCCGAAGTCTCCAGGTGACCTGTTACAGATCAGCTCCCACGAATGAGAAATCTCAACCAGTGGATGCCAGCATTTCATCACCCACCAAACAATTCACTCCCCCTATTGGGGTTTCCCATGGGTTAAATTATGCCTCTTCCCCCAAAAATTCTTATTTTGAAGTCCTAACCCCAAGTCCTTTAAAAGGTGATCTTATTTGGAAATAGTGTCATTGCTG
>CAUYPO010012904.1:0-90782 GCA_963574435.1 Cheirogaleus major
CAGGGTCTTATATTTATTTTTCCTCAAGAAGACACCCTAGGGCTTATTTTCAGGGGATGTGTTGTTTTCCCCTCAAAGCCTCAGCTTGCAGCACACACAGGATGGCCAGGACCTGACAGGGGGAGCCAACCTTGTTGGTGGAGCTGCCTGCACCTTTCCGGTCACCTCTGGGATAGTAGCTGTCACGATGGGGCAGATGAGAAGGGCTGCTCGTCTTCTTTACCACTCCTCAACGAAATGCATGGGTTGTGCAGATACACTGCGTAGCCACGCCCATCACTAGGTTTTATTTTTGGGATAGGGCTTATATTGCACAAATGCTTAGAAATCCTGCTAGGGCTTATTTTATGGGTAGGTCTTATTTTGGGGGAAACGCGGTAGGGCTATGTAACCACAAACTAGGTGGTATTAAACAACAGAAATTTATTCTGTCACAGTTCTCAAGACTAGAAATCCAAGATTAAGGTATTGGCAGGGCCATACTCCCTCCAAAGCCTCTAGGGGAGGATTCTCCCAGTCCCATGTGTTCCTTAGTTTGCAGCAGCCTCCATGGTCAATGGCTTTCTTCTGTGTTTGTGTGTCTGTGGCTTCATGGGGCATTCTCCTCTCTGTGTCTGTCTGTGTCCAAGTTTCCCTCTTCTTATAATAACACCAGTCATATTGGATTAGAGCCCACCCAATGACCTAATCTTAACTTGATCACACTTGTAAAGACCCTGTTTCCAAATAAAGTCCCATTCACAGGTTCTGGGGGTTAGGACTTCAACATATCTTTTGAAGAGGGGTCACAATTCAAGCCACAACAGTCCCACTCTGCACTCTGCACTAAGAGAAAAACACGCAGGACTTGTCCAAGCCTACAGTAGGAGAGGCCCCAACTGAGCTACTGAACAACAAACCTGCAAAATACAAGATCGAAAGTCCAACCAAAGCCAAGCTATCAAAACAGAACCACTGAAGAAATGAAGAGCAACACTGCAGCCTTAGAAATCAAGTCTGCTTTGCAATTCTGAGCCTGCCAATAGCTTCTATCATTGCTCCTGTCTCCCCTCCTGGAACTAAAGGCAAGTCTGTGGGATGAGGAGCTTGTCAATAAATTCAACTGAGAGGGGCTGCCCTTCCTGTTGAAGGGAGTCAGAATGTGCCATCCCAAAATATGCCACTTTGGCATAAGAATTATTTTGAGCTGAAGGCAATTGAAAAGAAGCAGACATAAGGAAAACCTCTGCCTTCCCTTTTTCTACCAGGAAAAGCAGGAGGAGAATTCTTAATCACAAGAGAGGACTCTAGATTCTTTTCTGAACTGTACCAGATGAATCTACATAACAAACCTTACTCATCAACCCTAGTCTTCCAATATTTTCTCTGTGTGTTTACCTTTCTACAATATGCTGCCCCTAGAAGCTCAAAGTCCTTTTCCTTTGTGTTGCTACTTCTCTAAAAAAACCAATATTGTTATTTTGCTGAGATGCTATATAAGTTCAAGTTCTAACCACCCCTTTGAGGTACTCATCTCTGTGTACTCCCATGTTTGTGCATGATGCACTTGCTTATAAACTTCTGTTTGTTTTTTCTTATCAATCTGTCATTTGCCAGACTAATTTACAGCACACTAGCCGGAGAACCCAGGATGGGTAATGGGAAAAGATTTTGTTTTTCCTCCCTGCACTGTAGTCACCAGGAAAACATACAGAATGATTTCCTGGCTTTCTGTTCAGTATTCCTCTCCAAAAGCTTTAGGCCAGGCAAAGATTTCTCAGCCCTGTGAATCACTCAGCCTGAGCAGCCCTGGCACGATGTGCTTGCCTTCCTCCTCTTTCAATAGATGCTGTTCTTGTAGGGTAAACATGGAGCTTTTGCATTGTCTTACTATCAGGAGCCCACCAGAACTCTTTGGAAAAGTATTCTTCCTGTGAATCAAGGCAACAAGGTGGAAAATTCCACTCTCAGAAGCATGAAATATTCTAGGCTGTGCCATTCCTCTCCCGTGCCTACTCCCAGGAGTGCAGAGAAGAAGCTCCAAAGATTTTTGCCAGAAGCTAATACTATGCTGTTTGAGACATCACCCTTAACAACTGGATTAAGGCCACTCTGAAGCAGCAATTTTCTCTCTGGAAATAAGGATACTGTTAACTTCAGGTGAGAAAAGATTAATGGGCAATGAAATAGAGTTGAGAGAATGTGATTCCCACAGGGAAGGGAAGGATGCAGAAACAAGGAGAGATTTGATGTCCATGCCAAAGTTCTTCCCCATGTTCAGGGATTATTTCTTCCATATCCTGAAGCCAACTTGGTTGTAGGAAAACTGTGAATATCATTTAGTTCCTTCCTGGATGTTTTACATAGATATCTCACTTAGTCTTCCTAGGCCTCTAAGGAGATGATGTAGCATAACAGAAAATAACCCAGGCTCCGGGGGTCTGATGGTGCAATTCAAGTCCACGCTCCCATGTTTTACCTCCCTATCCGACCCTAGGCAAGTCTCTTTGTGCTGTAAAATGGGAGACCCAAATTCCAAATTCATAGAGTGGTTGTGAAGATCAAAAGGGATAACCTGTAGAAATGTTCAATAAATGTTAGCTCCTATTTTTAGGTACTAAGTACAGTATTCCCATTTTATACGAAAGCTATCTGAGATTCAGAAAGGCTAACTAACATGCTTGGTCACACAACTAACTGTGAGCAACAGGATCCTACCTGAAGTTGTCTGACTGCAAGCTCCACCCACCCCCCCAACCCTGACTGTGATGCATGAAGATGCTGACAATCTGGGCCAACGCTGCCCTCAGGGCTCGCTGACCTCCATTTTCAGTTCAGGCTCTTGCCTTGCAGTTTCCTCCTGGGAGTCCAGTACCCTCATGGCTTCTCCTTCAGCCCAGAGCTCGGGGCTCCCCTTTGGAGCCCACCTTCCCCAGAGAGCACCTCGTGGTCAGACCAAACCTCTCCTCTCATCAAGATACATTCCTGGGAATCCCTCTTTCAGCATTGCCCCTGGCTTTCCACAGTTGCCATACATGTCTGCTAAAATCTCAGCAGCTGTTGGTGGCTTAATTCATTCAGCAACAGTACAAAGGACGGTATTACAAGCCACTATGGCCCACACAGCATGTTGGCACTGCTGGTATCATCCAAGTTTGTAAGACAAGGCCCCAAGTCCTCGCAGAGTCTACAGCCTAGAAAGAAAGGCAGACACGAAGATAATGAACTCTCACTGCCTAGGGACAGTGGTTATGAACTGGGCTGATTATCAATAATACTCTGTGGAATAACCAAGGTGTGGATGTGCCAGCTGCAAGATTAGCTCAGATTTCACCAAAAGGACATGTGGCAAAGCATCCTGGAAAAGAAGAAAGAGCAAAAGACTGAGTGGCCCTGGAGGTGTGGGCTGCCCAAGGGAGAATGACAGGACAAGGCTGCACGTGCAGGCAGAGGCCTGGTGGCAGGTCCTGGGATGCCTTCTGCGTAGCACTTTGTTTTTCCTCCTGTAGGACAATGGTCCTCACACTTCAGCCTGCATCAGAATCAACTAAGGTCTTGATAAAGCACAGATTTCTGGGTCCCACCCCCTGAGTTTTTGACTCCATACATCTGGAGTGGGGCCTGAGAATTTACATGTCTGACATTCCCAGGGGACCCCGAGGCTGCTCCTCCTAGGACCACACCTCGAAACTATTGCAGAGAGTGGGACGTGGTCAATGGAGAACTGTATGCAAATGTTCACATCTTAAGTTGAGGCACTGTGGTTTTCCTAGGCAAAGCTACTAGGGAACCAGTGGACGTGCTCAGCTACCTTCTCCCAGGCTACCGTCTCACTTGTCTCTGCCCAGGACTGGGCCACTGCAGACGCTGGGCAATGCTCCAGAGTGGAGTGCAGACACAGCACCCACTTTGCTCAGCAGCAACCCTTCATGAAGCCAGAACCATTTATAGGCATTGTGCTTCCTGCCAAATGACACTCCAGCCCATGCCCTAATGCCACCTGCTAGCTTAAGGTCACCAGCTCCCCTTAGGGTTCCATCACCCCCAAAGTAGTTGGGGACAGTCTCTGGGCATATTTGGTGTTGCCATTGTGTGTTGTTGCTGCATGTTGTTGTCACTGTAAGAACTAAGTGCCTCAGTTCAGCTTTTCTGCTCAGAACTTCTAGGATCAAAATCAACTTTATTCCCCCTTCCCAATGGAAAGTAACCCATGTTTCACATCGGGTCTAAAAATCCTCTTACAAAGACAAAGAAAATGTCATCTTGGAAAAGATTTGTGGTTTAGAGATTGGGAAATAAAATTTAATGATTTCTGCATACCTCTGTGATCTCATGTCCTTTCACTGCCTCTCTCTTTCTGCCTAGCCTTGTCTCTGTGACATTCATCTTACATGCCAGGCATGCCTTGGCGCTTTGCGCTGGCTGTTCCCTCTGCCTGGAATGCTCTTCCCCCAATATCCATGTGACTCATTCACCCCCTCCAGTTCTGCTGGTCCTTTGTCATTGAAATCTCTCTGGCAACCTGTTTAAAATACTAGTCTCCCACCCCAACACACACACACACACACACACACACACACACACACACACACTATCCCCCTACTCTGCTTTCTTTTTCTCCATTGCCCACATCACCATCTCTCACCTTATGTGCTTCACGTAGTGCTGATCTATTTGTTCCTAGTCTGTGTCTATTTCGCAAGGTTGGAAGCCTCATGAAATCAAGGATGCTAGTCTAGTTCATTCACTACAGAATTATCAACCAGAACAGCACGTGGAACATCTAGCAACAGACATTCAATATTTCTTGAATAAATCAATCAAATTGGTTTTCCCACACCCTGGTTTCTAGACCTAGGTTTGCTCAATAACCTTCTTGTGCAGGGTGGCCAAACAAGCTACTCTAATGTCCCTTATTAATAAAATGAGAATAATAACATCTGCCTCACCCAGATGTTGGGGTTTGGGGAGGATAAACTCAGATCTAAATTATCAAAAGGCTCTGAGACAACAACTGCAATACAAATGCAAGTTATTATTTTTAATGATTTTCCAATTTCTCTCAAAGAATATAACATGGATAATCAAAGAAGTCATTAATAAGACCAGTATTTTTTCAGGAATACTCAAATAGGCAATTTTCTATGTTTCACTGTGTGTTCATAAATAATTCTTTGTATGTGCTAGAAAAATATTAAAAATTGAAAGCTACTAACGGTGAAGAAAATAAATAGAAATAAGTCAAGTGTAAGACTACTCAATCGAGTGTGTTTGGTTAATGTGTAAATGATAACAAGTGACATTAAGTTACAAGGCAATTCAGGGGATGTTTGTTCAATATCATCTGAGTAAAGTAATGGGAAAAAGCAAATATACATCAATTTTATTAATACATATAATTCAAAAGTCCCCAGGACTCCCCAAACTATGGCTTCAATTGAGATCCCAGTGACAAGTATTCATAGAGTCTGTTGGCAGATGTGATTATAGGTCCCCATGTAACTGTAGGCCATTGCAAAGACTTCCCCCATTGGCCTAAAAATCCCTGGGATATTTCACATCTGCCCATGATTATTTCAGGTTCTTGTGCCTTAGCCAACTTATTAATGCCCACACCCACAAGCCCCTGTAAAAGGTGCCTTCTTGGGGAGCATGGCTTTAGCACCTAGAGAACCATTTCTCAGAGCCCCAAAGGGTTACATAACCTCTGAAGACCCTGAAGGTCCTACCTGAACCTGAGTCACGCTGTGTCAGATTGCAGAGTCCAGAGTCGGGCCCTCTCCTTAGGTCCTGCAGCTAGATCCTAGCAATGGGCTGGGAAATGACAAACGAAAAGCCAATAGCCTTTTCTCTTGCTTCACATCATTACGTTTAAGGTAACTCTTATAAAATGGCTATTATCAGAAAACATACCTTCATGCAACCATAAAACAATCCTTACTTTTTTACAAACCATGAATCTACTTCATCTCAGATATCTTGGAAGCTTTACTGTTCTTTTATGGGTAAATGGTGAATTAACTTCTCTAAGAAAGCAAACAGGGTGCTGAAAAAACAGGAAGGAGGTAAAATATACTCTCCAGCTTCAGTGAAACTAGCCACAGCAACACTGGATTGTGATCAGGGGTGCCGCACACCCGGCTATTTTCCAATAGCATTTCTGGCCTTCCCGTAGCCCACTCTGTGCTCACCGCAAGGTTGGCCCAGCTGTTCTAATTTCCTGGTTGCTTTTCTCTGGCAAGAGGACATTTGTGCAATTCTCCATTCGAGCTGTAAAGAATGACTCTCAATCTTTTTGCCTTTGATAGAAAATGAGAGATCAGGACGCCCTGCCTTTCAGAGCAGCACAATGGAGAGACATCTCAGGTAACAGCTGTCGTGGCAACGCTCCCAGAAGGAATGGCTGTGCACACTCTGCTGCTCGGCCACTCTGGCTACGATGCTTCACCTCGTGCCCAAGCACAGGGAGTCCAGGGGCAGTTGGGTATAACTGGCTGTGGGGTGGTCCATGTTCTACTAAGTGGATATTCTCCTCTGAGTGAACTCATCTGAGGGATCCACAAACTCAATTGCTGTAGAACCTCTCCCCTGAACAAGTGATAAGCTTTTCTTTGTTTTTCTTGGCTTCATACCCACACAAAAATGATCAATTTGCCTGTAAGCGATGATCTGTGCAATGCTCAGAAACTGAATATCCAATGGTGAAAAGATCATGTGTTACTATCCCTACCTGGAAGTGAGCGTGAAATCCAGCCACACGCTGAAGCCATGTGAGTTTGCATTAAGGAGACATAATGCCACTGGTGTCATTTACCTCCACACTTAAATCTATAATCTCAGTGTTGTTGCTTGTGAATAATTTAACAACTTTAAATTTGGTAATTTCTTTTTTTAAAAAAAGGTAAAACACGAAAAAGAAATGACAGAACATTGAATCAATGTCATTATCTTTGATTTCTATTACAACTGGTGTATTTAAAAGCAAACTGACTAGCCTTACGGAAGCTGGTGCATTAGGGGTTAAAAGTAACAAAAAACAGGTTCATGGATAATTTGGAACTTTTAAAGTGTGATATTGGTGTGTTTCTTTCTAATTATTTAAAACTCGTGGGATTAATGTTCAATTCTCTAATTTCCTTTATATCTTGAACATTTTCAATATAAAATTATTTAAGTGCAAAGTAATAAATGATCATGCTATTCTTTAAATCTTTCCATTTATTTCAATTCTCTCAAAAGAAAATGGTGCCAATAAGTATTAACATTTTTGATATTTTTATTTATGTAATTTCCATGCCTATGGTTATAAAAATGTCCACCGAAGGCAATCACAAAGGCAATAGGGAAGTCAGGAGAGAGTTTACGGAACGTGAATGAAGCAGTTTAAAACTTGTCAAAAATAAGCATATCTTGATTTCTGAAAAATATGAGTTATTAGGTACTCCCTGGTATTATTCAAAGTTGTCCAGAGAAATAGAACCAATAAGATATATATAGATAGAGATGTATTTCAAGGAATTGGCTTGCACATTTGTAGGAGCTGGCAAGTCTAAAACTTGTCAGACAGACCATTAGTCTAGAAACTTAGGCAGGGGCAGTCCTAAGACTGAATTCCTTCTTCCAGAAACCTGAGTCTTTGCTTGTAAGGCCTCCAACTAATTGGATGAGGTCTGCCTACATTACAAAGGGCAATCTACTTACATAAAGATTGTAAATGTTAATCACATCTGAAAAATACCTTCACAGCAATGTCTAGACCAGGGGTCCTCAAACTTTTTAAACAGGGGGCCAGTTTGCTGTCCCTCAGACCGTCGGAGGGCCGTTGGAGAGTGTGGCGCACATTCCACACATGCGCACTGTGGGCCCGGGGATGAGTCGGCTGCTAAGCAGGACAGGCAGCGGCAGCAAAAACACCCAGCATGCTGGATAAATGTCCTCGGTGGGCCTCATGTGGCCTGCGGGCTGCAGTTTGAAGACGCCTGGTCTAGACTGACGTTTGACCAAACAACCAGACACCCATAGCATAGACAAATGGACACATAAAACTAACCATCACATCTCCAAAATTAGGTAGTACGCTAAGGGTGAAGAGTTGGAATTCCCTCAACTACTATTTTCACACAAGAGCACTATTCATTATTAATCTAGTCCTCATAGCAAGAGATTTCTGTCTTCAAGAATAAGAATGTATTTAATACATATGTGTGTTTGTAAGAGAGTTTATAAAATAAAACAATGATTAGTCATGACAAACTTATAATTTCGGTTGGATTATAACTTTGAAAGAAATTGTCTTTTATTCACAGTCCTTTTTATGCTACGGACTTGACATATAAATAAAATCAATTATTTTTCAAAAAATCAAATGGCAGTCTGATAATGGCCATTTCTCTTATACTGAATTAACTTCCACACAGATAATTAATATAAATCATGTTCAAAAAATGTCTATTTCGAGGCACTGAGACTACCTAAAAGCCAAAGACTGGGGGAGGGGAGGAGATGGCACAGGAAGGAGGTGATTGTACCAGCTGGGGTCCACGTGTGCACAACTTCTCTCCTGAGGACACTCCCTTGTCTGTGAAGCAGAAGAAAGCAACATTCCTATGGCTTGAGGTGCCAGAGACTAGGGTTTGAGGCTATCAGAGAAGCTGGAAATTAAGGGGGGAAATCTTGGAAAAGAGGTAACTACATGGATGTGAGGGGGTGCTCCAAATCTGCATTAAAACTCCTGTCCAATCCTTGGCTGAACCTGGAACTGTGTACACCCAAAGGAAACTACAGAGCGTGCAGCAGAAAGCAACAGCTGGAAGGCTAAAAGAACTCAGCACACATTCCAGCTTCTGCCTAGTATAGAAGAGAGAGAATTTGTAGTTTCAGTCCTGCAATAACCTTGTTTAGTGGAAGGAGAAACTTGGAATATTTAAAGATTACAATCTGGTGCAGCCAATATGACTTTGTTGTGACTTCTGTTTTTGTCCCAGAAAACCTGATCAGTAATAAAGTGGGCAACTGTGGTCTAGACCACGTAAGTGTGGGGCTGATGCATCATCCTTTGGTGAACCATGATGAAGAGTAATTACCAGTGGATTCTCAGCTATGATCGATCTGTGCCAAGGGTGATAAAGCGCTTGTATCAAGATGTTATCTGGTGAAATAGGGAGCAGCTCTTTTCATGTGTAGAGTGATCAAAATGAGGGAAAGAGAAATAGTGAAACTCTAATCATCAAGATCTAGATTCAAATGACCTTGATACATTGAAGAAGTGGTTAAAATTTAATAGAATGCAACTTAGTGGACAAATGCTTAGGAAAGAGGACCACAGAGCATAAACAAATACAACAAAGCAAGTGATAGACCAGGACAATGGTTCTTAAACTTTTGGTATCAGGACCCCTTCTTTCTCTTAAAAAAAACTACTGTGGATGGACAAAGCAATTTATTTGTATGTATTGTATCTATTGATATTTAATAAATTAGAAATTTATTTAAAAAACTGAAGAATTTTGAAATACATTTTTAAATTCATGTAAATATAGCAATAATAATTCCATTTCATATTAACACAAGTAACATATTTTCATAAAAAATAAAATAGTGGCTGACAAGGCTAGCATTATTTTACACTTTTGCAAATCTCTTTAATGTCTGGCTTACTAGAAGACAGCTGGAGTCTCAGATCTGATTCCATGTTCAGTGTGTTAAAATATCATATATCATATACCTTCTGGACAACTCTACACTTGTGAAAGAATGTGAGTGAAAACTACAAATAACATCTTGGTATTGTTATGAAAATAGTTTTGATCTTGTGCACCATCTGAAATGGTCTCAAGAATATAAATATTCTCATGCTCTGGGTCACTTTTTAGCTTTCCATTGGCATACTCTTTTTCTACTCCTTCTTTTCTATTGACACTAACCCTTCAGTCTTCTTCTTTATAACTTTCAGCCCACACCTCTGGTCAACTCTCCTTCTAAGCAAAGTAGGAAACCCAGATGTATCACTTGAAATGCTGACCACTGGGAGAATTTCCCTTCCTTATTGCACATCGGAGATATCTCCCAAGAAAGGCATAAACCTGCATGCAGCACCCCACTTCAGACTGGTTTCAGCTTATTGTAAGAAATATCTTTGAATCAGGCTTGAATACTTTCCTCCATTCCAGTGAAAACATACTTGTAGCGTGAGGAAGTCATAGGCAATGCAGCAAAAATAGCTGCACCGAGAGTGTGCGCCAACTGATCACGCAATACGCTGGTGCCTCTGGTACCTGCTGAAATCTAATTTTATAATTTATGATGACCAACTTCTCAAATGTATGGCTTTGTAGGTCACAGAACACCCTGTTGATGATGGAAGCTCAATTTGCATGGTCACTTGGTGTCTCTGGGGCTCAATGGCAAGGCAAGGGCTGTTTCTTAAAAAGAAAATAATGTTTTCTGAAGAAGGTACAACTCTGCTCCAAAACCCAAGGAACCTTCAGCAGGATTATTTTAATGGGACTTTCCACAAGATCCCTAGAGTATCCCAATCCGCCGTGGAGAATTTGAACAACTGCTGTGGCTCTGCGGTGAGATAATGTCCAAGCAGTAGATAGAGGTACTTAGAATGCAGCCTGGTTAGCTGCTCCCAAATGTGATAAATTGTTTCCTTCAAAAGCTCCAAAATCCCTTTCTTAAGTGGTGAGAGTTGTGCAAAATATAGAAACTTGTCTTTCCCTTTGGATATAATATCCTGACATACCCTGAACTATAGGAGTACCAGGAATTTCTCTGCGATGACAGGCATATAAATTTTCATTGTGTCTGTATTCCACCCTTGACAGGCACGTATCTTACCAGCTGTTTGGGTTGTCTATGGTTGTGCAACAAATCACTCTAAAACGTAGTGACTTAGAAGAACAACAATCATTTGATTATCTTTCATCGTTTCTGCAAAATTCTGGTGGGAAGGTTTTGCCTGGGCATTTGTGACTCAGGGTCTCTCCTGTAGCTGCGGTCAGATCACAGCTGGTGCTGGAAGAGACGGGGAGCCGAGGCAGCTGGAGGAAAGCTGGGTGTAGACATCTCTTTTCACGGGGTCCCCGACTCTGTGTGATCTTCTCACTTCCCTGCAGCGGGACAATCTTTCCGTTCATACAACAGGTGAAGGCTTCAAGCACACAGATTCTACTGAATAAAATGAAAGACATTTCATCTTTTATAACCTAGCCTAGTAGGACGAATAGCGCTGCTCCTGATGTGCTCTTCAGGTTGAAGCGGTTAGAAAAGCTCACCCACTTTCAGAAAAGCAAACATAGCCCCCCACCTCTCAGTGAGGGGAGTGTCAGGATCAAATGGTAAAAAGAGCATGTGGGCTTGGAGACACTGCTGAGGCCATTTGGGGAAAATACAATCTGCCAAACCAGGTATCAAGAGTGTCTACTAATTCTTGTGAACAGGTGCTGTAACATGATATCCATAGAGAGACCAGAGTGATGTGGAATGTGAGACAATCGTGGTTCAGATGATGACAGCCTGTAGGACAGTTGGCACTGCCCGGAGGCAAAATGGCAAAAGTATACTGCTGCGCCTTTCAGGTGAAAGTACATTGTTTCTAGGACTCTCTACTTATTCAAATATTTTAAAAAATATTTTCCAGAAAAATCACTGGTGCATACCAAGTGCAGAACAGGGGGGTTCTGCTTTAGAAAAGAGACTGCAACTGAAGCAATAGGCATAATTTGAATCCCCACCTGACTGGTTTACAATAATCTCCTCTTATTCTCCTAGCCCTCTTCACCTTCTGCATGGAGAAATATGTGCCATATTTGGGAATAAAATAGACATTCCTGAATGATTTATCGTATTGGATGTTGGTTGCAATTCAGTTTGGGGTACAGCACTGCTTGAATTTAGCTTTTTAAGTTAGAGGTGCAGCTCCAGAGTCTTACGGTTGGTGCTTCCTACCACAATAGTCCTCACTACTCTTGCCTGAGAATGACCATAGGGAATCTGCTAGCAGTTGAGTGTGTCTGTTGCAGCTGGGCTTTCAGAAAACAGAGAGTAATCATGGTAGGTTTGTGGGCACTGGGACCCACCGTGAGACAGACATGGGTCCAAACTCCACTCAGCCCCTGATTCCCCAAAGCCCCTACAGTCATGTTTTATGTCTTCAGAGATTTACACGGTACAAAGCCAGGGATTAGTAATTCCTATAATTTCTTGGTATTTTCCTTCTCCAGTTCAGAGTTGTTTTAGTAAATGGCTGCAGATGTCTTTGAGAAAGCAAAGAAGGAAACTTATATAATACATATGTACTTGTTTCGATGTCTCAGTGTCTTTCTATAAGGATTTGTGAACTGGTTCCTATCTGGGAATCTGAAGAGTGACCATGATTCTCAATCGTGTGTTTCAAACCACAGCTTCATTTCCAGCTCTAGCTTTGTTCGTTGCTGTGGTTATATAGATTAAGCAAGATTTTACAAGCCTCTCCAATTATTAGAGTCCTAGGGATCCCATAAGAAATTGACCACCAGCAAAGATCCCCATGGATCAAACTTGTGATTATCATTATAGCTTACTATTTATTTCAGCAACAGATCACCTTTTTTCTAGTGATTATTACTACCCCTGGGACTTTGCCAACTGGAGATTCCATCATATGCTAAATCAGGAAACCTGCTTCAAAACCAGGATTTTTCAAAGCTTTCATCATAGGCCTACCAAAGATAACATCTGTTCCCATGCATTTTTAAAAAAAAAATTGTGCTTACATAGTCGATATATTTTTTGTCCTTGGTTAAGGTTGTGTCCCTGGGCACCTTCTGGTTACATAGTCAAGGTGAAGGTGAAAGCATCTCACAGTAAAAATCAAGTTAAGAGTCCTATCTCCTTAAGTCTTTGGATTCCATCTCTGCATAATCTAAGGAATTTCTGATATTTCAACATCATTTAGTGTAGACATCATTGAAGCCAGCAAGAAACAGAAGGTAGATAGAGTTTTGGCCCAGGCCTGTCTCAAATTGGGCTCACAGTGTCCACAAACCTATTCCACAGTTATTTCTCAAGTGTATTTTATTGTACTGCAAAATCTAGTAAACTAAGAATTATGTTTCCCAGATTCACTTGAGGCTAAGGTTTTGTATGTTAATTAAATTTATTTTTGTTATATAAGAGAATAAATGCAGATCATCAACTATATTCATGGTAAGAGCCATTAAAGCCAAGTATCAAAATAAAATGAACTGAGACCCAGAACTCTGAAATACATTCTCATAAAGTTTTTTTCTCTGTGTGTGTGTGTGTGTTCCAATAAAACTTTATTTACAAAACAGGCAGTGGCTAGATACAGTTCACAGGCCATTTTAGCAGCAGGAAATAAACAGTAAACCAGTCAATAAGCAAGATAATTTCAGATTTTGTTAAGTGCTATCATAAAGTTTAAAACCAAAATTTTGAAAATTTTAAATTACACACAGCAAAAAGTAAGAACATTTTTCTGCAGTGTTAATAAATAAAATGAAATATCCTTTGTAAGTGTCAATCTTTATGTTTCATAATATACATACAGTGTAGTACAAATAATACTATATATTATTATAGTATCAATATATTTATCAATATATTTATAATATAATATAATATCAATATATTTATAATATAAATTTGAAGACAAAGGATGTTTGCTTTAAAACAATTATTGCTGAAGAGTACAATCAAAATAAATTTGAATAACACCCATCTAGGAAACAGCATTAAGCCAAAAATAATTATGTATAGGGTTTTATAGCTCAAAAATCAATCAAAATGTATGTGTGTGTATATATATGTAACATACAAAACACACACACTTATGTGCATGCACATACATATTTCTGTGAGTGCTGTTATTATTAGACTATTCAATACCAAAGGCCCAACTTTAAAGCCTTTATCAGAGATGAACATATTGTTGCTGATTAACATATTTCTAAAGTCATTTGTTTCCATTCACCGGGTCAATGATTTTGGCTACCACTGCTATGACAAAGATATTAAGTCATGAAAAAATTTAATCAATGTTCTCCTTGGAAAGAGATTTGAATGATGTGTGTAATAGATATGATGAACTGTGGGCCAGAAGGTCCAGGTGAAGCTCATCAGACACCTCAAGTTCTGCATTGAGTTTTCATCCAGATTTCCAAATATGTAAGACCCTTCTTATTATACAGAGCAGCTTAATAGCAAAGACTAATGCTTCTCTCTCTAATTCTGTGTCATATGGTCTTGTGATGGATATAATGACAGCAATCCTGAAGATGACTTCTATATATAACAATAATTCTGGAAAGGACTTAAGGAAAGGATGCAGGTCTTTTACAGTAAAATCAGTTTCATCAATGAATATTAGACAAGGCTAGATAGTTTTCCTAAGAAATATAAATTACCTAATAGTAATGCATTAAAGAAGTGCATATAATACAAAAAAAAGTAATACCAACTGTAGCACTTTTCAATAACCTTTCTTATTTTCTTCAGAATGAAATTGGAATTGCAGAATGAAAAGAACAGATCTATTTTTGCCTGAGCCATATTTTTAAAGTCATAATTTAATAGAGATACTTTACTCTAAATCCCTCTGTTTCTCAAAAGTTATATATTCTTTTCTAGGCATTTTCATCACCCTATAAGAGCAGAGATGATGAATCTTAGAACATAAAATTATTAACCAAAATGACCTCCTGGAGAGATACTCAAATCATAATAGGAAATGGATATTGAATGATTAGGAATTATGAATACTAAAGTAGTTTAACAGATTCTTTCCAACTTTCCCCAACTAGATTGTTTCTTAAAAACTCAATGAAAAACTAAAATAACATGAAGAGCTGCCTCTGCTAATTTAAAATAAATCATATACATTAGAAATTTATACTAGAGGAAGACTACATAAGTGATAAAGGTGTCTCCTTAGAGATAACTCACTGTATAGAAACCTAAGGAAACAAGGTACTCAAGATATTTATTGTTCAGAAGCCAATTCCCACTTTTGTGCCTCTGAACATTGCTCACTCTGAGATATGCTACTTCAAACCAACGTGAAAATTCACAAACTATATATTTCACTCAGGTCTGCTAGCCTCTAGAACGGTCTTAATTTTATTATCCCAATAAAAATTGCCTCTTTTACTATATAATATGAATTACATAAAAGCATATATTTGAGTATCAAGGGGCTTTTCTAGGAGAAAAGTACCTCGATGACACCTTATTCTGAGCACTGCAATCCATAATAAATATTGAACTGCCCTTCTTGCCAGCGTCAATATGTTTCTAACCATATCTCCTAATTTTCCCAAAGCTTCTCTTACATTTTTCCATGAATGATAATGACAACAAAGCAACAACCCAACATTCTTTATTCAGTTCTTAGTATGTGGTACCAGGTATTTTAAGTGGTTTCATGCATTATCTCATTAACTCTCACAGTAACCCTAGGAGGTAGGTATGATTTCAGAGCTCCATCATAGACAAGGTAATGAAAGGTAAAGAAAGGTTAAGCAAATAACCCAAAGTCAAGTAGCTGTAAGTGTCAGATCTGCACTGTGGGTGATCTGATCCCAAAGGCCATGCTCTTAACCACTATGTTATTATATTGCTCTTCCTTGAAATAAAATGTTATGTCCCATACAAAGGTGAGAAAACCTTTTCGTAGAGTCTGTTGCTCACCTCTGACTCATTTTCTCTACCACACAATTCTAATAAGGGCACAAAGGGTCCTGGGTGAGTTCTTTCCGGGCCTCTCATGCTGCTCTTAATGAGAGCTTGCAGAGATTGTGACTCAATTTCCTCTGTCGTGCAGATGTGCTGTATGTGACAAACCAACACTCGGAACACAGACCCTCACTGCAAGGCTCAAGCACGTCCAGGACTGAGGAAGTTCTGGGGATGGGGAGGAGAGTATGATTGAGGAAAAGTAAATAACATTTGCAGAGCACCTTTTCTCTTAGATTAAAGTGGACAGAATTGTGGTCTTCAATAAATTATTTGTATACTGTAAATTTATTATATAAATTCAAGCTATAAAATAGTAAATTATCAAAAGTAAAGTGATATTTACAAAGAAATTTCTTTTAAATTCCCTTTGAACATCTACCTATGAATATTATTTATTAAACAATTATTGGAGATAATTGATTTTTTTTACCAATTTCAGGAAGGCATTTATTTCATAAATAAGGATCCCGTATACTTACTCATCAAATCTAAAGAAACTCATTTTTAATACCAATTTGCAATGTTTTATATTTAATCATGAAGAGATGATGAGAGAATGTTTTAAGTTGCATTTTCTTTAGTGATTTACAAAGAATTCAGGTAGGGATGCCTATGGAAAACATGGGTCCATTTTCTTGATTTTCAATGCAATATATATAAATAAAATGAAAGCAATCAATACATTAGACTTGTCACTAAATAAAAGTAATTAAATGGAAAAAGATTCAGATTTTTTAAAATCAGAATAATGGCATTTGTCTGGCATTTGATATTGATTTAAAATAAATATTTTCTTTATATCTTTGTTGAATTTATCAATGATATGTTACAATAACTTTTTACATAGTTTTTTTTCTATTGCATTTTTCTCATTTTCAAACTTCTCCTACATAGCAAATTAGTATGTTTGATGTAATAATATAATAATTTAACAACGATCCTTTCAAAATCCAGAAAAAGACCAGAGTTTGGACTTTCTTTTTAAATGAAGTCATCAATGTAGTGTAGAAAAATCCCTCATATGTGAGTGTATTCTTCCTTTTCACTACAATATAATCCTAGAAAATACTTCAGGAAGGCAATTCTGGCCAATATCTCAGCATTATACAGGTATATGATTGACAATATGCCATAAAAGGAAGAGTTCAGTTAAACTCTCACAGTTTCAAATATATATGTCTTCAGGAAAAGTCATAGTAAGCCTTAGCAAATTCAGTTTCATTGAAATTTATTTTATAAGCCATGTGATAAAAATTTAGAGATATGGAAAATTGTGCATAATGGATAGAACGGCAAAATAGTCCAGGTGGAAAATTATGGGCTATAGGAATGCAAGGCTGGTTAGAGTCACAACAAATAAAATATTGTTTGATCCTCCTCTCACTTGGTTCATCTTATCATATGCAGTTTCACTGCATTATTTCATGTTATAGCAATACCATTTTTGTTATTTTTTCCTCTTTCTGGGCATCACTAAGAAATAAAACAACAGCAAGGATGTAAGTGAAGTTTTTAACATAAGAAAATTATTTGAAATAGAAAATATTCTAAATTAAAACTATGAAAGTATTTTCATTCTATACAAAATTCAAATGGAAAATAAATTTTTTGATTGAATAATAATTTCCCAGATGTAGTAAAGTATTTCAAAATCATGCCAAGAGTTTATGTGGTACAGGCAGTTGGTATCCAGTAAATGACAGTTATTGTCAATGGGGTGATGTTGTGAGCGTTTTCTGGGAAGTATTTTTCAAAATAAGGGCTGACCCAACATTTCTTCCCACTTCAGTTTTCTGTCTCTTCAATTTCTTTAAAGCTACAAAAACAGCTTATCTACATTATCAAGAATGCCACTAAAAATAAGACCTCTTCTAAGTCTCTTTCATCAATCACTGCCAAACGATTGTTTCATTTTGGCTGCCCTGCCAAAGAAATTTGAGCAGATTACTTCTCAATTTCTGCAAAATATGCTCTCTCTCATCACCCACTTTTAGTTCTCACAGTTAGTCCACTGGTAGTACATTCCTTTCTATAACGCAAAATTAAGAGGACAGACTTTGAACTTGAAAAATAAAATATTCTCTACATTAACGATACTATATGGTACATACCAGAAATGTGCCCAAAAAAGATGCAAATGACTCTCTTGTTACCTCTTACAGTTCATGATGTTTTGGTAAAATATTGTATTATACAGAGCCTGTAATTTGGGCTCTGTGACTTAGGTTAAGTATCCAAATGTTTTTGAGTCTTGATTTCCACACATAGAGGAGAAGATAGGTAATACTAAGGATGTGATAAATAATCCAAGGATTATTTAGGGAAACAAATAAAATGTGTTAAAATGTTAGTAAATTATAAAACATTCAACTTATTATGAAAGTGTTACTACTATTATGAAAGTGTTATTACTATTAAGTGTTATACTATGATTGGGTATATAACTAACTCCATACTGCAGCAAAAACAAACTTGTACTTTATTCTACCTGTGGACTGTTAAGGGGCTACGTGATACACATTTTGAAGAATACAAATTCTTATTGAAGACTTAAGTTTGAAAGAAGAAAATCACCTCCTGGTAATTAGAAAAAGGCACTCATGCAGTTTTACATTCTTGTGAGTACAGAGACACTCTACTGATTTTAAATTCAATTCAACAATTTTCTTTTACCATCCTGTCTGCAAAGGGCACTGAGCTGGATGAGCCACATAAATCAGACACCTGGGCCAGTTCCTCCCACTGCCTATATTCTGGCCAAAGAGCTCACAATTTTCTATTTCTTCTTTTGGATAAAGTGTCAGAATAATTATGAAAGCCAAAGACACTAAAAAGCAAAACAAAACAAAACAGAATTAATCTTAAAAAAATTCAGGGTGTGAAAAGAACTTTATCTAGTACAAACCAAAGCCTGTATTTTGATAAGATTTAAGCAGGCAATGAAGTTCCTCTCCATAGAGAAATGAGAAATGAATAAAACCTGAGGGAGTATTGTTATCTGCAAACTTGCTGAAATTCATGAACTGTTTATGGCTTGGAAGGGTTTCTGACTGTTAAAAACTTCTTACCATGGCATATTAGTTTCCTAGGGTTACCATAACAAATCAAACTGAGTGGCTTAAAAAAAACAACAACAAAGTTTTATTCTTCCTGGAGGCTAGAATTCAAAATCAAGGTATTGCTCCCACTGAAGGCCATGCGTCCACTGAAGTCTCTAAGGAGGAGCTCTTCCTGTCCTCTTGTTAGTTTCAGGTCCTGGAAATCTTTGGCATTGCTTGGCTTGTAAATGCATCACTCTAATCTCTGCCTCTGTCTTCACATGGCCTTCTTCCTTTGTGTCGCCTCTGTGACTCTATATACAAATACCCATTTCCTTTCCCTTATAAAGACACCAGCTATTGAAATTAGGGCCCAAAGTAATCCAATATGACCTCCATTTGATTGCATCTGCGAAGACCCTATTTCCAAATAAGGTCACATTCACAGGTACCAGGGACTAGACTTGAACACTGAGGTTGTAGGAATTTTACAAAGTAGCACTTCAATCTTCGACATTTCTAAAATTGAACTGATGATGGATCATAAAGAGAGAAAAAAATGTACTGTCATGCTAAAATATTTCTCTTTTAAAATTCGACGTTAGCTTCTTCACTAATGTGGTGTAATTCATTTATTCTATGCTCTTTTTATATATGTATATATTTGTAAATTTCAACAACCCTTGATTTCTACTTCAATTGGTAGAGTTTCAAGGGATGTCTGGACTGGCATCTGTGAGTCATGTGTGCTTTACAACCGATTCCAAGTATGATTCAGCTTGATATCTCTGCTACTTTAGTCAGAATTTTTTTTACCATGACACTGTAATCCACCAAAATTTACATTCAAATAATCTTATCATCAACATTGATTTTAAAGTAATTTTAGAATAAAATATACAATAAAGGCAGGTGTTATATCTCTAATTGAATGAGCACTCAAAAATTTATTTTGATTGCATAAATTAGTTAAAAATATTGAGCTATGATTGGAAGCAATTTGACTGATTTTCTATTTGAATCATCTGATGACACCAATATAAAACTAGAAACTCTTTAATTGTTTGCCAAGTTCGTCTAATGACAGGGCCAACTTATTAACAACAGTTTGTCACTTTTTGTGCATACACAGGAAACCATAGAATCTAAAATGAGTTAAGTAAATTCAGAGGAACAATCATTTGATCTAAATGAAAAGTCATGTAAGGAAAATTAAATATACTTCCTGCTGCTGTTTATGTTAAATAACATCCTTGGACTTTTTAAAAAATAACTACCAATTTTTGAAGTATATATTGTTGCTTCCTTAACAAATTTGTATCTTCTAGTTTTAATGTGGTTAGTGATATCACTATGGAACCCATAATGGATGTTAAATGTTTATAAATATTCTGTGCAAGTCACACATTTATTATCAACTATTACTTTGGAAATAGAAAATCAGTACCTAATTTTAACTAAACATGCACTTTCATTTTTAATTTAGCTCTTTATTGCCAAAAAAGATTTACTGGGAGGAAAACAAGCATTACCAAATAATAAGAAGCAATAATAAAATTACATTTTAAAATGACTGACAAAGCTAATGAAGCAAAGGTGTTCAGATGGCTGCTGATACACTCTGCTGCAGAACTTCTCAACCTCTGTTTCCTAGACTTATTTCATGCACATGTAAGTTTAAATTTCCACGTCTCCAACTGAATTCAACTGACTCTACCAGATGACAGGTTGGGGGCTTTGGTGCATCTCACAGAGCATTGCTCAGGCCTTGCACAACTTGCTGCTTCTCTCACCATCCAGGTAATTACCAATGTCCAAGTGTACTTCATTTTATCAACAGGTTCCCTGACTGCTTTCTGTAAAATGCAAGAGTTAGTTGAGTACATCTGGAAAGGGCTGGGAAACGAGAGAGTAACATGGATCATGTTTCTCATTTAGTCAAGTGATAAAGTGAGAGTTCTGTTTACTGCACATACGTCTCACCCACAAAAAGATCAGCTTGAAAGACAAAGTGAGGGTCTATTGAGTCCATCAATATTTATTGTGATACAACTATAAATAATAATACTTTATATAAAAAATAAATCCATAATGAATGATAAACAAGATGCCAGGACAATAGGCTTAAGACAGTGATCATAGGATGTCTGGTCACTATATGTTTAAGGTTTATATAATAAATTAAATAATAAAGATAGCCAAAGAGCTTAAAATGTTACCATATAATCAAACAAGAAATCTATTAATATGGCCAACCCTTTTTGTTACTATTAGAAGATGAGATTCTAACCAGGTCTCAGCTACCCCTTAGTTACACCTTATTTTATTTCAGGAAAAGTTTCTAAAAAGGAAAAAAAAGCAGTCATTTAAAAACTACAAAGTCAAAAACTGCAAATCTAACAGTTGCAAAGACTAATTTAAAAATAATCTCTTGAAATGGAAGAACCCCTATTTTAGGACAGTAGTTTGAGAGCAGAAGTAGTAACCACTTAGCAATTTTAGGTCATCCAAAATTAGATATGTCTCACATTGGCTATATGTTTTGTTACAAATGAGACTGGAGATTTTTTGTATAACTTGAAGTTCATACAGAGAGAACTGTAGTGCAAGGATCCTTTCTGCCAATTCTGCTCAAATTCTCAATTCTTCTGGCTGCTTTTATGATCTAAAACATCATAATCTTGCACTTCAAATTTCTAACTCAACATAGTAGATGACATGCAGGATAGAACCTGTGCCATTAGTACAACTATAAAATCTGTTTGTTAACTAATGGTGAACGAGAACAAAGGTGAGCTTGCTAAGACAGGCAGTTGATAAATTTTGAAACCCAGATCATTCAGAAGCCACCAAATTTGTTCCCACATGTCTCTTGTTGCGTGAGCTTCAGAGAATGGTACAGACATACACATTCCTGAAGTGCTTTGAAACCACAAGGTGTCCTTTTTCTGGGAAAAGTCTATAGAGAAGACAGGCCACTGAAAGCTGAGACCACAGTAGTTTCTTCTAGATCTATAATAATTCTCTTTCTTTCTGGGCAATCCTTGATTATTTGCCTGGTTTCAACATTAAGAGGCTTCTCTTCAAGTGAAAAGGATGTTGTTTCCAAGAGGTACTTAGTATCATCAAAAAAAGATAAATTTGGGTCAAGAAACTATGAGTTTCTCTCCCTGACAATGAGGATTACTCAGAAGATTCTGTTTTCTTATTCATAAGCCACATTCTTTATAAAACTACCAGGTGTTTTGTTTACATGTTTTAGATACCACAGATTTCGTGAAGTGGTAGGTGCTGCTCCAGGTGTTCCTTCCTGGGACCGAGAGCTCTACCCTGGGAGCTCACAGCCAGATCTGTGGAGGGAATACAGGGTAGGGTGTGTGGCCTCAGCCTCCCAGGTTCCATAGCTTAACCCCAGCCAAATGCAAGCAAATGATGTCAGAAATAAAGTTTGCATCGGGGGCCTAGATGGCCTGTTTCCCCCTTCTTCCCTTTCCCCACTGAACCAGCTTATTGCTTTTTCCAGAAAAATCTCTGAAGTCTTCTGCAATGAGGGCTTGCTTATGCCCAGAGTGGAGACACATCACATTCTTCTGCTGACACACATGGAGGCAACACATTTGTAAGAAACTCCTCTGCTCATTATTCATTCTCCAGCACATGTCAAGAGACTCTGGCTTAGAAGAAGAACAGACACTGGCTGCTCCTTTCCTACGTATAATGAATATCTCCATGGCTTTGGTGGGCAATTGCAAGGGTTTCACATTGAATTTTAGGCACTTTGTAGAGTAGCCAGACCTCTTGCACCAAGAACTAGAGAAACAGTAGCCCTCAAATGCATGACCAGGAAAGGGTAGTGAAAAACAGGCACTGAAAAGAGGAAGCTTTCTAGTTTGATAACACCAAGTTCACTTGGCTGATGCAACAAAAATGTAATCTTTCTTTAAGCACTTACACATGTGGTGGGCAGTTGTATGGGATTCTCAATATTTGTTTCCTCTGTCCAGATATAAACTTATCGGAGAGGCAGAGAGAAGGCTCCTGGGATGAGTGGTAGGGTGCATTCAGGAGTGTGTGCCGTCCACCTCTTGCTGAGCCAGAAAAAGAAAAATCAGACTCATCAGAAATAGGGTGCGTACTTGCCTACCTCACATTTTCCAGCTTTTGTTGTGCCCATGTGAAAGTGCTCTTCAAGTCAAAATAAGTTACAAATAAAGAGCATGACTTTTCCCCATGATTATCTTTGCACACCCAACACATAGGTGGACACTTTATCCTATTTGACTTTTTGAAAATTCTACCATAAAATATCATAGAATATCAAGATCAGCTATAAATATATCCACAGGCCTGGAACAAAATCACCAGGAGCTCCAAATGCCATTAGCTTTTAAAGAGCAACCAACCCAGCAATTTGTTCTGGAAGCCCGATGTTAGTGCTCCCCGTTTAGCCTGCACAGAAAGTCATGCATTGTCAAGGTCATGGGCAGCACGCTTGCACAGGATGGCCCTGGAGCATGGAAAGGAAAGACTGACTGTCCAGACCTGTGAGAGAGACTGGCATGGAGAGGGTCAGTCTTAAAGCAATAGAGTAGGAACACAAAAGAACTGAAAATTGAAATCACAGCCTTGAATACCTAATTATCAAGATGACTCCTTTGAACAGGGATCGTCATTCCATATGACACTGTGCTATGCTGGGAGGCCTTTGAAGGTAAGGAAGGAAACCAACTTCTACTAAGCATAAGCCATTTGGCAAGCCTTCAACTTTTCCTTTTCCTTCAATTCCCATGATAATCTTATGAGGCTCATTAGAAGCATTCTCAACACACCTTCGCATGAATAGGCTAATGACCAATGGTCTCCATTCTCCCAGTGTGCGGTTGGGTGTCCACGGGCAAGTGGGAGGCTGTTCTCCTGTATTTTCACTGGATTCTGTTCTCCCCATTTGAGTTCTTTGCTACCAAACACCAGTGGCATTTGTTCATGAACGAGTTGCAATTATAATTAGATAATTTAACAGAGTAGTAATCAACATATCAATGAAATAGAGTGAAAAAGAAAGAAAGCTGTTGTTCCTATGAAAACTAAGTTGAATGACCTGGAAATATTCATTTTAAAGACAAGCCACTAAAATAAAAAAGTGTAATCAAATTAGTTATGAGCAAGACAACAAGGAAAGGTGCAGGGGTATTGGGAGTAGGAATAAAGATCTAGAAAGATTCTGTACTTAAAATGACAACAACAAAAAGAACCATTCCATTTAAAAACAAAAACAAAAACATTTAAAAAAAAACACAAGTTATTGGCAATTCATCATGGGTATTGGTTTTGCCAAAAAAAAACCCAAAAAAAAACAGGACTCCAACTCCAAGCAGTGGACATACACCAAGTGAAGTCCTTAAAGCTGCATGAAAATATCAGGTAATAGTTAATGGCAGAGCCAAGACTTGACTTTCTGTTGTATCTAAGGTGGATTTAGCTATGATTCTATGGTTGTACTTTTGAAATTCCTTTATTCTTCATTTTCACTCTGGTTTTCATTCCTTCTCTGAACCAGCTCAGAGCCTCACGGGCTCCTTACAGACTGTGGGTGAGGTCAGACAGGCGCCATCAAGTGATTGGGGAAGCGTCAGCACCGGGCATCTCAGCTGTGGCTTCTCCCTGTGTTTTGCCTGAGCTCTTGGTCCTAGGGTCTGGCCTTCTGTCCATCTTGTGCAGGCTGACTTCCCTGGACAGGTTTACTTAGCTCCTATTGAACCCCCATTAATGCATGCTCTGGGGCTGGAAGACTAATTGTGGCTCCCTTTCAAATCTGGCCTGGCATGAAGGAACCTCTTCTTGAATTTGGTGCTCCAAACTCGACTTGCCTTGGAGAAGAGTTTAGGTGCCCATCATTTCATTTCATTGGAGTGGTTCCTTGTGTCCACATGCTCTTGTTTCATGAGGGTCATGTTTTCCTACAGCTTGATGAGAAACCAAAGTAGAAATTTTCTTTTCTTTTCTTTTTTCTTTTTGAGACAAGGTCTCATTCTCTCAATCTGTTGTCTGAGCTGGAGTGCAGCGGCATCATTGTAGCTCACTGCAACCTCAGCTCCTGGGCTCAAGTAATTTTCCTGCCTCAGCCTCATAAGAGGCTGGGACTACAGGCAGGCACCATAATGCCTGGTTAATTTTTGTATTTTTTTTTTTTTTTAGAGAGAGGGTCTCACTATGTTGCCCAGGCTGGTCTCGAACTACTGGCCTCAAGTGATCTTCCTGCCTCAGCTTCCGAAAGTGCTGGGATTATAGGTATAAGCCACGGCACCCAGCCAAAATAGACATTTCCTAATTTTCTTTTCATTTCAAAATTATGCTTTTAATCTGAGTTTTCAGGATAATCTTCCCAACTCTAAATACTCTCATGGCTCCATGTTAATTTTGTCTGTTACTGGACCCTGGAGAGATCTTTCCAAATCCCATATACAGACAAGGTTATCAGCCACATCTACATTGCTTTCTTCACTTTTTTCTTGACCTCTTTGGGCCTTTTCACTTTCCATTTGGGTTCAGGCAAAATATCCCTAGCAGACCCTTGACTGGTGGCCCAGTGGTCACAGTACTAGACCAACACCTGCCACCTGCTGAAGCTCTTCTAGATTAAGTAGATGTTCTTCTGCCCCCATGCCTCAGTTTCCTGGCTATGGAAAAAGAGAACTTATGTTCTTAGGAATAGTTCGTTATGTTCATTCAGGGCATCCTAACATTTATTGAATCTATACCACACCTAGTTCTCATATAAAATCTTTTACATGTATTACATGTGTTATCTTATTTGTTTCTTAAACTGGCCTTAAGAAAGATGTACCGCCATTATTTCTATTTTAGATAAGGATAATAAAGCAAAGCGGTTGGGTAATCTGTCCTGCGTGGTACAATTAGGAAGTGGTGGCACCAGGATCTACAGGAGGTTTGTCTACTCATAGATGTCCTGGGCATAACATCTCCTTTCCCCCTGAGGCAGTCGGGAATTCTACGATGATGTGATGTAGTAGCACAAGAAAGACCACAGGGCATTTTACATAAGGGGGCATAATGCACTCACTCTGGTTCCTCAGCCATAGAGGGTACCAATGAATAAAGGCAGAGAAGAACTAAGTGGGAAAGGGTGATAGAGCCTCTGGACTAGTGTTGGGGGACCTGGTACAAGACTATGGTCACCTGACAAGGCAGTAGCCACTCAGCACAAGAGTGACTGCCTGGTTTTGCTTGCTGTTGCAGGCCGTGTGTTTCTGCACTTGTGGGAGATGAAATGAGGAGAAGAAACTTGCTATTCTTTCCTAGACAGTGTAAATAGATCGATCATGAGTTGTATAATAATTTGCAGTGCAACTTTATCACTGCTATAGGTCATGGAAATTCTAAGAACCTTGCAAGTGGTTGACTGCTTTTCTTAATTTTTAGTGGTATTGTTGGTTTACGTCTTTTCCTTTGCTTTGTAAACTATTTCCATGGAATACTGAGGAAGATGATGTCAGGCAATGCAGGCCTATGGTGCTATTTTTAGCAGAAGGGCTATTACTCCCCTCTTACCTGTTATAATGGTGAAGTCTTCTGTTCCCAATAAACCTGTTCTCCACTTGCAACTCTCAACTCTATTTGCTTTAGTAACATTGAGCCCTGATCTCAGAAATCTTAACCTCACTTTCTTATTTGTATCACTATCTAAACCACAACTATTCTGAATGTCCTCAACTGTGAAACTCCCCAGGACCCCTCTCCAGCATTCTTGACCCGCTAACCATCCGTCTTTGAAAGCACATTGGAAAATGTAAAGCACTATAGAATATTATTTGATTTAGTTATGACTGTAATCATGATCCATTCCCACTTTTCTCACAACTCACCCCATCTCCGGCTGTATATATTCATTCATTCCACAAATACTTATTGAACACCGTTATGCACCACATATTGTTCTAGGCTCAGAAGACAGAGCATTAAAAACAGCCACGACCCAGTTTTCATGGAGAGTGACTGCCCATGAGAAGCGACAGATGTTTACAAAGTAAATAAATAAGGCACGATAGGTGGTGATAAGCATTTTGGGGGAAAAAATTAGGCATCATGAGAGGGATGTGTTTTTTAGGTAGGGTGGTCAGAGAAACCCTCTGGATGGAAATGACATTTGAGTAGACATCTAAATTAAATGAGGAACCACCCACGATGAAATCTGGCAGAAAAATGATGCGGACAGAGGAAGTGGAGGGAAAACACATGCCAACCCCTGAGGCAGGAGCGTGCTTGGTGTGTTTTAAGACTAGCAAGGACACCAGGAAGACAGGAGCAGAATATTAAAGACCAATCACTCCATCACCAACTCTCCCTGTTGTTCCTGAATCAATGATGATCTGTGTTTTGGGGAAAGGTATACAACAGAGCAGGCTCGACTCTTGAGATATTATTAGTAATTATTTGATGCTAACCTATGTTAGAGAATTCTGTCGTATCATCTTCATCAGCTCCTGACCTCACTCCTCTTGACAGCATTTCCAAACTTCCCTACCTTCCTCCCACTCCCCCCTCAGTCTTCTCTCCTTTTCAGCTGACTTTACCACTGAGGCCCATTTTCCTGAAAGTCATAATCAAATTGTCCCAATCCAAAAAAATAAATAAATAACTAAACTTTCATTAAATATCACCACTCTATCCAAATGGTATTTAAATTCTCTCCTCTCTGTCATCATCTGACTCTCTGAACTCAACGTTTAAACCTGCTACCTACGTTTCCTGACTACTAATTCCTTGTGACCTGGCTTCTGCTTCTACTACTAAAGTTCACCATTCATGCTTCCCCTGCTGTGTCCCCAGCATCACTAATCATCCTTTCTGACTGAACTTAATAGTCTCTTCCAGGTGCTCATCCTCCTGGCACTACCTGCCAAGTGCGACGTGACTGGCCACCCCCATCTTGGGAGGCTGAACGACGAACTCTGCAACTGAACAGCTGATCATGTAAAATCCCAGATTTACCACCACCATCGCTGTGAGAACTGCGGCAATTTCCTTGACTTTGCCATGGCTTGGTTTCTTCATTTATAAATAGGAGTAAAATCACATCTTTTTCATACGATTGTTGAGTATTAAATAAGGTAATTCTTAAGAAAAGCCTAGCACAGTAAAAGGCCGTGATAAACAGTCAGTTAGTTTTAAATCTTAGTTATTATTTTAAGAGAATTGAGACTCTTCTTATCTCTTGAATTCTGAGATAATACATTCTCTTGTCCTGTTTCTTGGGTTTTTTTTTTTGGTTTTTTTTTGGTCTCATTCTTTGCTTATCTTCATTCAAACTGAGCAGTTATTGGGTGTTGGCGCAAGGTGGAGGAATTGTAGACACAAAACTGAGTGAGACCTTTCCCTCAAGGAACCAGCAGCCTTGGGGCCTTGTGCACACCCTTTGCCCTTTCTCCAAAGATTCCATAATCACTCCATAAATCTCTGTCTCTCTAACCTTTCTTCCTTGGTTCTTGCTCATCAGAAAACCTCCCCATTCACAAAGCTAAACTGTTTTACTTTGTCCTAATCATCTCTAAATCTATACCTTCAGGCTTGACCTCTGGCCTGAAGTCCATGTTGCTGTTTGGACAATGCCATTGTGAGTACCACTGCCTTTACCTGCAGTTGCCAACGTCCCAGCTCATGTACCCTTTGAGGAACAGGAGAGTCCTCTCTTAACTTCCCTTATATTGACAGTGGCTCAGAGACTCTTCCCAAACGCAGCTGCTGAGTGCTGAGGTCCCAGCTCTGACTCCAGCTTTTGCGCTTGTGATACACAGTCTTAAGAGACTCATGTCAGTCATAGGTACAGGTTGCCTCTTTAGCTCTCAGGGGTTAGCCTCCTCATTATGGCTTCCGGAGAATTCAAGCTCAGCCCTGATAAGGCTGTCTTACACTCGGCAGCATCCATTGGTGCAGGAGGGAATCTTTCTTCTCTCTAAGCCTCTTTTTAAAAATAAATGTAGTTTCCAGTAGCAGCCTTGACAAGAATGAGCTGTCGAGAGTTCGAGAGTTTCAGTCCTGACTCTGGCATTTGGTTTATCTTCTGCTACCCAAACCAAAGAGATGTGCTTATTTCTAATTGTCCAAGAATGAAAAAAAAAAAAAAAAAAAGAAGCACAATAGCTCATCCTCACCCCCAATAATAAGGAAAAGTTGGGTTCTAAATCAGTTACCTTTTATTATCTAACAAACCACCCCAAAACTTAGTAGCTTAAAGCCACAATTATTAGTTATTCCTCTATGAACCTGTGGATCGGCTGGGCTGTTCTCATCTAGACCAGCTTGACTGGGCTGGACAGTCTAGAATGGCCTTGCTCACTGATGGTGATTGGCTCAATAGCAGTTGGAGCCCAGAGACGACAAAGTCCCCTATGGGCAGGCATCACACTAGTCACCAACGTGGCAGGCAGCCTGAGAGGAAGCACCATAAAGCAAGCAGGCCCGGGGCAGGCACCACATGGCTGCTATAGGTTGTAATCTCCCCCCAAACAGTTAAGCCTTTTAATAGCAGGGATGCTATGGCCTTAGAGAAAAAATAAAAATCAGGGCCTTTGACCAATATACTCCACCCTCTACTCAACATCACCACCACAACTCCCCTGTGAAGGAACTCAGAGTTGTCATGCTGCAGAGGCTCCCTGGACTTTTCAATGGGTCAGAACAACGTCCTTCCTTCCCTCCTTCTTCCTAAAATGGGCCTTTGGGTTTCCAGTGTTACTTCCCACCCACAGCCTACTAATGGCTACAACAGTGGAATTTTCAGGCTCTTTGTCAACACAACGTGAGTGATCTGGGGGAGCAAGTGGAACCTTCTAGACTGCTATTTCTACACCTATTTTGTCAAGATGACACCTATTTGTCATCTGGTCTGAAAATGTTTAATGGTATTATCAGTGGCTGTTTCTTTGTGTTTTTAATTTTTTCCTTTTAATTCATTTGATTTTCATATCTACTTAATATCTACTCATGTTCTTTTCTTCCCCCTACCCCAATTTATCAGCCTAGTTTCAAATAATGATGATAATTAACAAATAAGAAACTTTTATTGAGTACTCAGTATATTCTTGGCATTGCATGAACCTTGAATATTACTATTTTATTTAATCCTCACAATAGCCCTGAGATAGGCAGGATTATCCCGTGCACCAGGTAGGGAACCGAGTTTCAGAGATCTGCTCAGGGCCACACAGGCAGTCAGTCTTGGGACAAGAAAGAATATGGAAGGAATAGTTGCCTATCAACCAAAACAACAAAAACAGAAACAACAAAAAAGCCACTTCTCATTCCTATGTTATATGCAACTGTGTGTACCCTCCCTATTCTCACTGCCCCTGGAACCAGGACAATCTCGGTCAGAACCTAAAAGTGGGCCTTGGAGGGACTACCCAGCGACTTGCCCTTCTGGCCCTGTGATTAGTCCAAACCCACAGCAAAGACGATTGTGCTCCGTATCATAAGTGCACTCATTTCCACCAAGTCTCCACTCTTGGGGGCAAAAATAACAAGTGAATAAAACTGAGCAGCATTTTTAGTTTCTCTGAAGAATAATTTTGAGTATGATCTCCTACAATGGAATGTCAGTGGGTTACTCATTTACTTAGGGGTGAGCATTCGTAAGCAGCTAAAACAGGAACGCATAATGGGTGGTCCAGCTGAACCCTAATATTTCACTCCCCCGCATCATCATGACATAGCTGTACAGAACTGTGTTAAATCATCAGAAATAATGAGTTTTCTGTGAAAATGTTGTAGGATGAAATCTTAATGAGCTATTTAGGCTGAAATGCTTAAGTATTTCTATTTCTATAGTGACAGCTTATACAAATGAATTTATGGATATAAATATAATATAAAAGAGGGAAACAGTAACAGGAACATTAGGTGAAACTTTCTCTTCCATACATAGTTCTTACATAAATTGTCATATCCGGGCCCAAACCCTTGTCCCATATCCCAGAGCAAAGAGATAACTTGGGCCCATTTCCAAGAGCATTTACTTCTGCTGATGCAATTTCAATACCAGGTGACCTTTAGGGTTTCGTGAAAGGAATCTGGAAGATAGGAGATATTTTCCTCTGGAATGTATCTGGGTTTATAAGAAAAAGAAAGTTTGTCTGTGTTGGACTGTTGTACTTTGAGTCTATCTGTTGCAACACTTTAGCAACACACTAACACACACGGGAGTAGTATGGTTTGGGAGGGGAGAGGTGGGGGGCAACCTGGAGGGGTCACAACAGCCCAGGCAGCCCATCCACCATTGCCTCCTGCCACATACCATGTCCCTGCCCAGGAACCTTCACACCTGGTCCCCTCCCAGGCCCACCTGAGCTTGGGGAATCAGGAGTCACACATTACTCCAGCCCCAGGTGAACTGCTAGAGAGCTGGAACCCTGAAGCCTTCCCCGGGGCCTTCCCAAATTTTTCACTGAAGCCAAATAACCTGGACTGGTTTGGAGTGAACTGAGGTTTCCCAATGCCTCAATTGCATCATAAATGCCAGCAGTTTTATAACTCATCTCACTCACTTACCTGTGGGGTTTCTAGTGACTCCTGCAGCAACAGAGTCACCAGGTGCTTAGAAAGGAGATATTTAAATATAAGGGCTCCATCAGTGACTTCCTTGATTACCCTGTGCAGCAAGCACTTAGTTTTATGGGAAAATTTTTGTCTCTCTTTACTGGTCATTATACAAGGAGGACAGACAAGTTCAAGTGTGTGATATTTAGGTGTGTGATAAACACCTACAGTGTGGATAAAAATATCTGCATCCTGAACACAAACCTAGAGTTAGCGAAGGGAATAAAAAGAGAATGGACAATGATCCAAAGATTTTGTATACTTACCAGATGTCAGAAAAAAAACACTGAAACTATGCTAAACCAAATCCATTAGACACACTTAAAATACCACAAACATTTGAAAGAATCATTTCTTATAAACAGTGCTTATTTTAATCAATCTTTCCAAAGACTCTTACATGTACCTGGTAGATCATTTTAGAGTTCAGGTTTTCTGAAATAATGGTTTTAGGGAACCTAATTATTCTCTAAAAACTGTCTGGGACACCTTGGGACATAGAGAATTGAAAAATATTTGTTGAGTTTTTGCAAATGTTTGGGGATTCCCAAATATCTTGATGATTATAGCAGTTCTGTTTTTCATGCCTTAGAATATAAATGGTGAATACACACCCTTAACCTCAAAAGGGAAAGTTAAACACATTTCATACCAACTTTCTAGGGTCCTCTGATTACGCCTGATTATGCAAAGGATAATGGCTCAAAGACCGAAATTTCAGAGCAAAGACTAAAAAACTCTTATAAGAAAAATAGGAGGAAAGTCTCATGACATTAACTTTGCCAATGATTTGTTGGATATCACACCAAAAGCAGAGGCAACAAAAAAAATAGATAAATTATTACAAAATTAACCTTTGTGCCCAAAAAGACACTATCAACAGGGTAAAAAGCCGTGAGTGAGACCTTCAGAAAGAGGCACCAGCTAAGCCACACCTGGGTTCCTGTCCCCATAGAAATAGTGAGATAATAAACATTTGTGGCTTTATGCTGCTAAGTTTTGGTGTGATTTGTTAGGCAGCGATAGATAACAGACACAGAGGAACAGAGGCAATGACCTTTAGGGAGCTAACAATTAAAACATATAAACAAGACAATTGAGGATGGCCACATTACGCCATGTGAGGGAGCAGAGAAATGGGTTTTAAGAGAAAAAAGAACAGGCATGAGGAGAAACAGAGACAAGAGTCTGAGTGAGAACACAGTGTGGGCAGCCATCGGCTTCTCAGTTCTCCATTCCAGCCCCTCTGGAGGCCTGGCTATATTCCTGCCTTTGTGTTCTATGAAATCTCTGATACTTTCTAATAAATCCCCTTTGTTTACTTTATTTATCTCAGTTGATTTCTGTAACTTGCAATCAGAATCCTAAAAACCTAGGCTGTATCAAGTTGCACAGCTGTGATCTTTGAAGGCAGCCAGACACTTGACAACGAGTTTGGCAGTTTAAAGATGCTCTTGGCCTGAGAAGTATCCAGATGTTCTGAACCACTTGACTGAGGGTCATAAGAAATTGAGCCAACTTCAAGGGTATCTAGCTCTCAACCTACGGCCCTAATCGATGATCAGCCATGGCAGCGTCTATGCTGTGTTAGGTGGTTTAGATAATATTTGTTCAGAACTTAGAGATCCCAGCTGAAAGCTGTTTGAAATACACAATATTGCCATCGACACAGAACAAATTGTTACCCTTTCTTCTAAAGAACACAGTGATATTTTTGGAACTCCCTTATTATGTTACATGATGGAAATACATATCCAGAGGAGGCATATTTTAATTCTTAAAAACAGCCTAACTACATAAAATGTACTATTCTCTCTTAATCCAGTTAAATCTCTGTGCTGTTTTCTGCTGTAAAGTCATGTCACTGCCTAATCACTCACCATCTTAACAAAATTCAAAGATGTTTACATCTTACAAGCTTGGCAATAAAACGGGGACTTAAAAGCAATAAACATCTTTGAAACAATTCATCAAGCCCTAAAAAGGTGCCAGAATGAATTTTGGAATGATAAGTTTGAGTTTAAAAATCAAAATTTGCTCTCAGGCTGGGACTTAAAATGTCACAAATACATTATTATAGCTAAGTTATAAAGCTTGAAAAAAATACAGATGCATTGCAGAGGTTCTTCAACGCTGCCAGAATGCCCATCTGTGGTCCATACATGTGCATGTGCACATACGTGTGCATGATCTGCGTTTCTGCCTTGTTTCCACGTATTTAACATTCATTCTTATGGTGATGCACGTTTGGCATGATGCAAAAATGTCTGTTTGCCACTAACGCTCTCTGCCTCCACTTGTCCCTGGGGTCCCCAACCATGGCTGGCACGACCTTCCCATGTCTCAGCCAATAGAAAATGAGCAAAGCCATCATGCAGTAGAGCAAGAAGGCATGTTAAGAGAGGCTGAGAAGCTTGTTGTCCTGCCCTGTTGCTGCCTCACTGTGCTGTACGCCGCCTGAGTCTGCAGCCCCTGTCCCCCACAGCTGACTGCAACAACATTAAGCATCTGACATAAAAGGCATTTTAACCTGAGTTTTCTTTCTTTATTTTTGACATCCAACAGTTTCTAAATTGTTATTTTCCAAATCATCTTCAGAACAAGTCCTCAGGCCTGGAGTTGTCAATCACTGGTAGAGCTTTTCTTTCATCCCAACTCTACTCTAAACTCTACCCTGGTATCTCATCCGTCCAGGCCCCATGTGACCTCTACACTTAGCTGACTGTCCCACCTATCCATAGGCAAGTCCTTGCTACCTGCCCTGATGATCATGTTTGCAGAGTGACTATTAGCAGGCCATGGGAGCCAGGATCTTGCCTACAATTGCCAATTAGTCTACCATTTTCAGTTATCTCTTTTGAATAATAGTATAAAAATTTATTTCTGGTTCTGAAGTTCATAATGACAATAAAATTGAGTCTATCTAAATGACCTATAGTGCAGTTTGCTAAGTTTTTGCTTTGTAAAACATGTGCTTGTGCATGTACTCGTTACGTGCATGTGTTTGTCCCGCACGAGACCAGATAGGCATTCTCCATTCCCTCTGCTTGGAGGACTCTTCCCCCAGAAACTTAGCTCCCTCCTTCCTCTTCTTCTTCAGGTCTCTGCTCAGATGTTGACTCGCTGTAGAGGCTTCCCGTCACCATCCTTAATCAAATGGCAATCCCTGCCCCTCTGCCACCCACGCGGTCCCTCCTACCCTGCTTCATTTTCCTCCATGCTTCTATCACGCTCTAGCATACCATTGTTCATCTTCCTTCCCTAAAGCCAAGGCCCATGAGGGCAGAAATTGCTGTGTGGTCAGAGCCTAGAAGAAATCCTGGCCTTCAGGAGGCTCTCAATAAATATCTGTTGCAGGAATAAATACATGCATTATATACAACCCAAAAAATCAAAACACAGACATTTTAGTAAATTGTGGTTCTAAGGCTTGATGAGGCATAGTTGGCACTATAAGTGTCTTACCTTGACTCTTTGGGATCTTTCTGCATCATTAGCTCATCTTTTCTGCTGTATTCTTGTCCCTGTCACATTGATCTATATCAAGTTGTTCCCTTGTATTGTATCTGAAGTACTGATGTGCAGAAAATTCTCTCTCTGTCTGCAGCTACTCAAAGTGTTCATTATAAGTCAAGTTTTGATCAACTCTATGCCTCTAATTCACTCCATTACTGTCAGCTTCTGTACAGTTCTCTGTAATGTTAGAATCAAAAATGTCCTCCCTTCTCAAGTGTACTCTGCGCAACTGGCAACAGAAACAGTCTAAAGTGGCTTCCTCCCAGGCTCTATTTTGTAGCATATGGGTATATGCATCACCCAGACCCATGTACTTGCCTCGGTGTTGCTTACAGCCAGGGAGCTTGGTTGCTGCTGCTACTTCTGCTACAGATGCATGGCCCTGGTCCACTTCTCTTTTGTTGCCTGGGTGCCTCTTCTTACCCAGGCCATGCAAACACCCTGGCACTTCCCTGTTGCTGCTCTGTGCATACAGATGTGTAACTGAGAAGTAACATACTACACAGGCAAATTTTGATCAATAGGATTTGGAAGCAAATGAAATAATTCTGTTCCTTTCTCCCTCTGGAGAGATTATTGAGAGAGACAGTGGCATCATGCATCCTCTGCAAAGCTTCCCGTGACACCAAAAAATCCATTCATCATGACATGCAGCCATCCTGGCAACCCTTGTATTTTCTCACTCACCTTTCCTGCCTCTCCCCACTTTTCTCTCATTCCTCCTTCTCTGGGATTCACCCCTCAATAACATGTTGGCATAAAAGCTCAATTTTAGGCTCTTGTTTTCCAGGGAACTCAGGCTAAGGTTTTATATATATATAAAAACACATACACACATACACACATATACACACACACACTTAGCTTTTAGAAGAAATATAGTAACTTTCAGGCAGAGAGCCACAAAAAAAAGTAAAACAAAATAAAAGTAAAAAAAACACAAAAAAACAAAATAAAGCACAACAGTAACCAAAACTGTTTTATTGTCTGGCAATTATTATTGCTCTTATTTCCTATGTCATATGATAAGAAATTTTCCCTAAGTAGAGTGGCTTGGTTTTGTTGTGTGATCATCTGGTTCCTACAATATGTGGGCTTTAAATGTACTTTAGAACACACAATGTGTATTCACATGCATCATCTCATTTCATCCTGCCTTAGGAGGACAGGCACTCTTGGACATGTTACATTAAAGAATGAACTCAGTTTTTCCTCCCACACCACTTAACAATGCTTTATAAAGAGGGATGATGCTTTATAAAGCACCTCTAACCCTCTAGAATGAAACAATAATGATGGTGGTTTCAGTCAGTGTGATTGCAGAAGGTTGAGATCTGTGGTCTAGCGAAGTACTATGGGCTCTTCAAAACAGACCACATCAACAATGTTTTAATTTATATGTATTCCTAGCTGTAATGAAGTTAATTCACATTGTATTATTCAGGTTCATTTTTAAAAAATATAGATAGTTTATGATGTTAATAAAATAAAAAGCTTTTTTATTAATAAAAACCCAAATAAAAAATTCCAGTATAAACAGCATATTCAGAGATTAATGCCACAAAATCAAAAGAGGTCAAAAATTTTTTTAATAAGGGTCTAAGTTTGATCCCAATCGTAAACCCTAAAACTTTGAATGTTTAATATTTAGTTGCGAGTTCCTTTAAAAGTCAATATAGGGATAGGCAACCTGTTATTTTCAAGAGTGGCATCCCTAAGTCAGTTATTTGGACATTGGAACGTATTTCTCATGTAAACAATCTCCCACATGGTGATTAAGTCCCAAGCTAGTTCCTCAATGCCTCTTTAACCCATAATGTACTCGAATCCTGTCTCTCCACTGCTCAACTAATTTGCATGGATGTGGGACTAGCCAATCAAACACCACCACTCTGCCAGGAGTTCAGACTATCAAAACAGGTTGGTTGTATATAAATAGTTGTTAATGTAAGAGAATTTTTTAACATATTAGATACCTGAAGAGACTATTCTGGAGCCTGACACACCTGGGATGACCAGCCCCTCTAGACCAGACCATACTGTGGATACATTTTATCGCAATGATGTAGGGATTTCTGAGCACTAAGAGACAAGAGATCTATCACAGGGTTTCTTCAGCTCCTAACTCCTTATCAAATGGTGGGCTGTTTAGGGCAGGCTGGTTTTGCAGGACTCTGTGCTCTTTATCAACTCATCTGAGATGACTCTACTCTTCATGGTTTCTTTGTTTCTGAAATTACAGATGTCTTGAAAAAAAAGAAAAAAAAAGGTTTGATGTGTTTTCCCTGCCTCTCATGCTAGTGCCAGGGACTCTGCTGGGAGGTAGAGAAGGCAGACAGGGCAGTTGGGTGGAAGTTGTCACCTGGATACAGGGATGCTTGGTAATTGAGGACTGATTATTGAATATGTAAAAGAAAAATATGGACATCTGAGCATAACTTCTGTTTTAGACAAAAATATAAACTTCCTTACTTACTAAAATGCTTGTCATAAAAAAATACCAGACCCTTTTGCACTAAATTCAAGGACTCATGTTCGGTCCTCCTCTAAGTCGGCACAGTGAGCTGCTACATTTGCTCCTGGAGCCTGGGACCCCCTAGTCCCTGCTGATCTCAGGCCCCTCCCCCACAGCCAGCACCTAGCACAGTGATTTGAGGATAAAGGTGTTCAATAAGTGGGTGTATTAAAAGTCAATTTACTAAGACCCCTACTTATTCCTCTAAAAGCCACTGAATATCGAAGGGTAGAAAGAAGCTGCAAATAACCATTGGCAAAGCCTTTTTTCCCCCCTTAAGCCAGGTAGCAGAAAGGAAGAGACACAGAACCAAGTGCCACACCCCCACCCATCAGCAGTCCAACTTGGCAGTCCTTGGATCAAAATCAATTGTGAATCAGAACCCAGGAAGTTTTTGACTCCCAACTCCCACCAAAGATGAGGGAAAGTCCACTGGGAGCAGGCAGGAAGGGTCGTAGCCTGGCACTCTACTCTGAGCCTGTCACCCCAACTGGCCTGTTAGAACTCTGCACTCAGCCTCTGAGAAGGCTGTAGGTCCCTGCAGAAAGGTGAGGGGGAAGAACAGAATAAAAGAGGCTGAATGGGGCCAGCATCTTGCCCCCCGCTCAGCAATTCAGGATGGGCTGGACACTCTGGGTGCTTGAGGAACAGGCCATGGCTGACAGCCAGGGAGAGCCCAGAAAGGAGGGCTGAGCTGCCATGGTACAATACAGCCCCAGAGACAGCAGGCAAGTCCTGGAGATGAAGCCGCCATGTACCAGGAGCCCTCAGTTTTGAATCAGCAACTACATTTCCTTAGAACATTCCAGAAGCTGCCTTCTCTCTAGGATGGAAGAATCCACATCCTCCCTGAATCTTAATCTCTCTTTCTCTTTTATTGTGTGGATTATAAATTTGGGGTAAAATAAAAGCACTGCTATTAGGTGTGTGGGGGGCACTCTTGTTTTACATTCCTCCTTAGTTGTCCCTCCATTAGTTATGAAAGACTTGAGCAAAGCTCCAACCTGCCTCACTGAGATGAGGAGGGTGAGGTAAGAGGTGGGAGATCTCAAACAAGAGCCTTGTCAGTAACAGCCACTGCATGGCTAGATGCCCCGGAGGAGGGCAGAATTCGGGCTCTAAACTGGGTCAGTAGCACCACCTGCCCTGTGGTTCTCCTGTGAGCCCCAACCCTGGAGCTGCTGCGCTCGTTTGACAAAGGAAGCATTTTCCCCTATAGTCACCTTCTGCTTGGTTATGGCGTGAATATTTGCCTTCTTATGTTTTTGATACACAATCAAAAGATTGAGATGAGTGGTGTTTATATAATATCTTATTTATTGACAAGGAACCTTGCAGAAATACTAAAATAAACCTTATAAATTTAAGCTGGGAGAAGCACAGAATCTGGCATTTGTTCCTGAAGAATGGCCTAATGAAGTAAATGTAAAGGAAATTTGGCTTCATTTAATAAATCATCTTCTCTAAAGAATAAATTTTGGAAAAACTAAGTATTACTTTTCCCATGAATTTCAACACACTTAATTCAACAAACATTACTGCGTACCTGCTACGTGCAGGGCTCTGTCCTAGGCATGGGTCCACAGTGAGCAAAACTGGACACAGCCCTGCATCCCAGTTCTAAAGAAGATGCCTCCTAACTGGTAAGAATTTGGGAACCTCTCTTCCCTTGCCCCCTGTAAGGAAATATCATATTCCTAATAATTTGTCCTTCCTTTGAGATGCGTCATAACTTGCTCAGGGGAAGAGCTCAAATTTACACTTGGAGAGAAACTGTGAGGTCCCCAGTGAGTTGGGGTGACAGTGAAATGAATAATTGCCAGTTTGTCTGCGCAAAGATCTATTCCAAGACACAGGCACCAAACAGAAGGTTCTGGAGCCAACTGACATCTCCACCTTATTTATGCTCCCAGTAGCATCACCATCCAGGGTGCTGTTATGTTTTTTTATCCCTCATTTTCTCTTTTTAGTGGAGACAAATGAGCCTGAAGCCCCACCTGGAGAAAGAAGGGAATGTTCCCTTCTGAGCTAGACCTTTAGATCTGGCCTCGCTGGGCAGCGCCCACTGATGCAGTCAGGCTGTCGGGACTGGCTGCAAGGCCTGGCTCTGCTGTTGCCTGGCTTATTCACTCACTCTGTCTAGACTCCAATTTCTGGAGCCTTTAGTGACTCATTTTTCAATGAAATGCAAGTAACTTCACTTGACTTTGCCTTCAGCTCTATATAACCTAATATTTAATGTGCCCTGAGTATACCCCCATCAAAAAGCAGTCTGCAGACATCCCAGAATATCACAGCACTTGGACTTTGTTCCTAATCACATATTAACCGTCTTACAGAAATCTCGGTTTTGTGAAAACTTGTATCGGAGAACCCTGTTCAAAGCTACAGGGTTGTCCCGAATACCTTCAACAATGCCTTTATATATCTTGGATTTGGTTTGCAATAGCTTAAAATGCCATAGCCTCACTTTAGGTTGGCTTTGAGTCCTTTAACCGTTCTCTGTTCCTCTAACACCTAACTCATTATCTTCAAAGCTTAAAACAGTCAGACCATAAAGGCTGATTGTTCGGGGCACCTTAAATGGTCAGAGTACAGCACCACCAGCCAAACCTTGGGGATTTTTCCAGTAACAGCCAACTGTAACTGTGCAAACACATGGCTACAAGACCTGACCACGCCATGCTTTCAAAAAAGACTATGTAGGTATAGGGCTGAAAAACTTGTTTGCGATTCTATGTCTCTGGGGCTTTTGAAAGAAAGGGGTTATTCTTTTTCTAACTAGAGGTTGTCAGAGAACTGAAGTCAGAAGCGCAAAGCAGCACGACACGGTGTGTCTCTGGGCATGCCTAGCCCAGCGCAGCGCTGCCTTGTTTATGTCCCCCAAATTGTTGCCCTTCCCCCACCAGAATGTCCCCTTACCTTCACTGCGGGAAATGCCTCTTCAGACTAACTACGTGTAATATTCAAATCCACTTCCTGAGCTAATTACAGACATTTTATTTTCCTTCAAAACCTTTATTTCTGCTAATTCTATAAGATCATCTGAGACAGGCCTGCCCTGCTCTGGAGTGGACTCCTTCACATACGTGTGTCCTGTGCCTACCCAGCACTCTCTTTCTTTCCCCTCAGGAACCAATTTCTTTGACATCTGTCTTCTTTCAAGCTCTTCATTTTTATTCATGTATTACTTTCATTTGTAATTTCATGTTTTCAATAAATGTTCGTCGAGGATCCACCATAAGCCAGAAGCCATTCCTGGACCAAAGACATGGTAGCGAAAGAGCCCAGACCCCTGTTCTCATAGAGCTTGCAGACGGGGGGATAACAGTATAATAGTTACCATTATCAAGCGCTATAAACCTGACACCCATTGCCTCCTTTAATTCCCACACCAATCTCATGAGGAAGGCAACAGCGTCCCATTTCACAGGTGAGAAAAGTCGAGCTCTGAACAGCGTGACCTGGGGACCCTAGCCATCCTTGCATCTTTGACGGGATCTGCTCCTACCCACTGCTGCTGGTTGGCAAGACACAGCCAGGGGCCCTAGTGCTGCCTGTACTCCACTACCCAAAATCCCCGCACGCACGTGGGCCTTTCCGCTTTGCTTTGGCATCCCAATCACACGCCTCAGTTGCCTTTCTTCTCCTCTGTAAGTCCCACTTACACAGAACCACCACCGTATCTATATTCACGATCACTTTCGCCACGTCATTACCAAATGGGAAAACACCTGTAACATAACAGGTTTCCTTCCTCTCTTAATTATGGGCTTAGCAATCAGAGGAACTTTAATGTTTAATATCTAAGCAAAATACTTAAAGATTACCAAGTGATGTACCCCTTTTGATGTAAAATCAGAGTGCAAGTGAACTATAAGCAAGGCGACTCTATTTGCCTGACACACTGGCAGGCCACAGGCTGGAAGAAAGCAAGCATTTAAACTCAGTCTTTAAACTCATTAGCGGGGATCTGCAGACCCAACTTGTGTCTCAGTTCTGGTCCTCCCTTTGCATTTTGCTCATGAATTACGCAGGCAATTTAACTCATAAAGATAAAGGAGGCCTTTCATTGTCAATACCCCTCCGCATAAACAGGCTGCTAATTATATTAACTTTTTTTTTGCAATGTATGATTCAGTGTTGTTTGTGGTAAAAACCAACCTTCCTTACTTTGAATATTTATTTTCTTGCCCCATTGTGCTTTGTCTGCCATAAGAGTTGGAGGGCCGCCAATATTGTCCTCCGACAGGTGACAGATTTCAGGAATGATCAGAGTAGATCACTAAGTGATCATTTACACATTAAAATGAAATACCAGTTCTAACAGATGGCAACTTGAAACTAAGGGGGAACAATTTCTATTCATAATAAATCCTAAAGAATCCTGCCTGTGAGTATTTGTAGAGAGTCACTAACAGTAGCTTGACGTTACCAAACCTGTTTTAAAAGCAGCCACCTAAGGATTCTGTCCTTTGTTTGGTTTTTGCTAGTGTCATCACCAGATATGGGAGGGAGATTTCCAGATGTCTGGCTAAGGCCCTGGAGGGTTTACTTTGCACCACATAAGATAGTAGAGCTAAGAAAAGACCTCTCCCCAAAAATGATAATAAATAAATGATGGTGAACCCCAGGTGTGCTGGATAAGGGAAAGTAATAGGTCAGGGACTGGCAGGACAGCTTCAGATAAAAGGTGGCAACCAAAATTATGAATAATGTAGTGCTTTGGAAACATGTTTTTGCATGTTTTCCATGTTTGTGCATTTTCCCGATGGCTTTACGTTGGCACAAAAAGGAAATCTATTTATTTCTTACTGAGTGCCAGGGGACCTAGTTTAGAATATTGGTTCTCTGCCTAACTATCAGGGTGGCCTTAGGCTAATAAATTAACTGGTTTCAGTATGAATCAACCACTTCCCTAGTAAAGCTGTTTTAAGATAAAGTACAATGTGACTTAGTGCCTGGCCCATGGAGGTGCCCATCTGTAGCTTTTTTGTTTACTTATAATTTATTATTATTATTTATTGTTACTGCGGTTGTTGCCACTGCCACTTATTTTCTGGGTTGACATAGTTTATATTGTTTTTCCTAATTATTGTCTTCCCTCCCCCTAGGAGGATCATATTAAATATTTCCCTGACCCAGGCTTGGCCATGTGAATTCTTTGAGCCAATGAATGTACATGAAGGTGATGCACATCCCAGTAGAGCAGAAGCTTCTGAGTCATCCTGCAGCGCTGCCATTACTCCTGCTCTGCTGCCACAAGTCCAGCAAATCCCAGACAGAGACTCCTTCAGCCTGGATCCCGGAATGAAGAGGACACATGGAACAGAGCCACGGTTGACCTGCACTTGTCAAGTGAGCTAGAGCTAACGCTGTGTTGTAAGTCACTGAGAGTTGTTTGTACCTGCAGCAAAAACCAAAAATAACTAAGTTCTGACACATCTAATACGTACCTTTGGTTTACAGGGTTGGGGGACTGGAATGGCAACGTTTGCAACTATCATCCCACCTATCTTTAGAGATTCTACTCCGAGCTTCTCATGATATTAATACTCAGTGGGTGGGAATCTTGAGGATGCCATTGTGGTCAAACAATAGAAAAATCCTCACCAGTTACTTTTATTTCTCAATCACTTCTCACTACCCCAACACTGAAACCCCCATCCATCCTGTGTTTGCACAGAGCACCCAACCAGAACATCTTCAAGTACAGAAAGGAACTGAGACTAAGAATTCTTAAGACAAATCTGTAAGGAAACGATGCCTGTGATACAGGAAGAATCCTAAGAAATGTGTCTGGCAAACATACAGGAACAGAAAAGAAAGCATTTTTCTCCAGCGAGAAATCTGCAAGCCCTTGTTGAGCTCCCACTGTTCTATGAGCTGTTGAGAATACAAACGTGACTAAGGAACATGCCCTGTCCTCCGTGAGGCTGTGGGTAAAGGAAAAGAAGACATTGCACAAACCATCACAATTCCAAGTGAATGTGATAAGTCACATAGAAAGATATAAATACAAACTGGTATGGGATCACAGAGGAGCAAGAAAAGACCTCTGGCTGAGGTCTGAGAAGCTCGTGGAAGCAGCTGATCACTGTGCTGCACTCCTGCAGGCTGGGTGGCATTTCGCATGGCACATATTGGGGTGGAAGAGCATTCCGGGGAAGAGAACAACAGAATAAAAGTATACGCCTAGGAAAATGCAAGTTATTTTCAGGATATGGTGAGCAATTCTGTTTGATTAGAGTAAAGGGTTCATGAGAAAGTAGAGGAAAGCCAGGCAATAGTTTGAGTGTGTTGGTGCGGAGTCAGGGAGGGCACTGAAAGAACCAGGAAGGTGTGAAGACTTCCTGAGAAGACATTCTACATCTCTGAACAGGGAGGGAATGATGATTCATCAGAACTGCATTTGTTCCAAGTTCTACATAAACAAGAGAATCAAATGCCTTGGCTAAAAAAGCAAGGATTACAATAAGATCTGTTCAAGATGATGGCCCAAGCACATATGTTTTACTCCCTCTCTTCCCCCAAATCCTACTAAAATGACAATAAAGAAGTACAAGAGCATTAGAGGAGTCTAGCAACCTGTCACAGATTTTGATAAATTTTGGAAGATGGACAATTGTTAAGATCACATCTGTGCATAAAAAAGAAGGCAGAAAGTCTTCACTCAGCATCAGAAGTAGGGCCACTCTTCTTGGTAAGCTCAGCTCATGCTTGAAGCTCCAAACTGGCGAGTGAGGAGAGGGGAGTGTAGAGCAAGGCAAGAGTCTGATGGTAACTGAAGGTCTAGGAAACCATGTCCCACCCTCACCTCTGCTTTCTCAACCCAGCAGTGCAATTTACCTCCAGGCTAAAACTGAGAAAGTGCTCTCTAAAAAGGTTATAACTCACCAAGGGAGGGCTGGGGGTGCTACCCTGTGGTTTTCTAAGGCCCTCCTCTTGGGCAGAACAGAATATAAATACAGTCATCCCTCTGTAGCCATGGGTTCCACATCTGTGCATTCAACAAACCATGGAAAATAGTCAAGAAAAGATAATGGATGATTGCATCTTTACTGAAAATATACAGACATTTTTGTTGTCATTATTTATTAAACAATACAGTTTAACAACTTACATAGCACTTACATTGTATTAGATATTATAAGTTATCTAGAGATGATTTAAAGTATTATATATAGGAGGCTATGTACAGGTTATTTGCAAATACTAAGCCCTTTCATATAAGGGACTCCAGTATCATTGACTTTGGTGGCTGAGGGAGGTCCTGGAACCAATCCCCAGGCACACCTACTGAGAGATGACTGCCCTGGACATGTTGACAGTGTTAAAGTGATGGAACTGCTATCAGGAGGAATGATAGAGCTGTATTTCCTCTCCCAAGAGGTATCTGGAGATATTGTCTAAAGTTGATGGATTAAGAGAGGTGGGAGTACATTATTTAGAAGTATGAAGGTAATCAAAACAAGATCCAGACTTTATAACACAGCTAACAAAAAGTGAGGAGTGGGAGCTGGAAGGGAGAGAAGATTAAGCATGCTGAATCCCTCATCTTTCCTAATGGGAAGTTACTGGATACATTTACATTTTTTTAAAATACAATAAGAAATATTGACATTGTCACACGATTTAGATTTATGGAGGTAGCCACTGAAAGAGCAAAAATAGAGAAAATTAAAAATCGTGAATTTTGAGGAGTAAAACTTTGGTGGGGTAGGGGACAGGAGGGACTGGGGGAGAACATTTTTATTTTATTTTGCATCACATTATGTTTGAATGTATTATATTTGAATGTTTTTAAAAGGATAAATATTTACTGTTGAAATTTAAAAACAGAAAGAGAGCATTTGAATTTTACTTCAATGCCCAGAAGACAGCATTACTAACAAGTTCTTTGTGGATCCCAAGAATTGTTAGGAAAACTACAAGTATCACAAGCCTACTATGGATTTGTCTTCCTCCTCATGTTCACGGCCCCACCTTACTCAGTTTCTTTCCTTAGAAATAAAAAAGTGTGGGGAGCCAAGATGGCTGACTAGAGACATCACTTTCTCCCAGCTGGAAGGTAGAATATTGGACTGAGAAAAGCAGAGAGATTTGCAATTCTAGTGTGGTTGGTTCACAGAGAGAGACAACGGAGATGTCTGGAGACCCAAATGAGTAAAAATGTGAAACTGGGAAAGAAGAAAACAGAGAAAAGAAGACAGTGGCACTGTCCAAACCCAGAGAAGTGCAGAGCCCAGTGAAGGAGGTGGGGGGTGGGGTTCCCCTCCCGCACATAGGTACCTTCATTGAGCATCAGGACATAAAACATTTTGGAGGCACTACCACCCCCCACAAGCCCAGGCATGGTGGCTAAATAGGAATAGCAGGGTGACCCAGCTATCCATGGGAGTTCGAGTGTTCAAAAGGAACACTTCTCAGGAGAGTGATATGAGAGACCGGAGTGCCAGCTATCTTATACCTAGACACTTCCTCCTCCACACCTCCAATCTCAACATTAGAGAGAGTAGTTTTAGCTCTCAGGCCCACTGGTAGCCACAGCCCCTACCCCTATTACAACTCTGAAAATACTTTGAACCAAGTAGCACACCAGCGGCTGGGTCTCTACAGTGGGTGCACATTCCCAACTGAGCCTACCACTGAGAGCTGAGAGCGGAGCCACCACAATTTATGAACTCCCTGCCACTGGCAACTTAGACAAGTAGGCCAGAACTGATGTCCCCTCAAGACACAAGAGTGGTGCAGGGAGATATAGGGGAGAGAGCTTGGTTCTGGACACAGGTGGCAAGGAAGACTTTAGGGACATATCCAAGGTCAGAGTGTGGAGGGGTGCTAAGGAACAAGGAACTGTGAGCATGCCCATTCCCTGCCACAACTGGAGAACCACCATATTGGATAAGGATGAGGCACTTGAAGTGAATTAACACAACCCTTGGTTCTCATGACAACCGAATGCGTCAGCATGCTGGTAGAACAAGAACAGCAGCCCCTCCCCTGACTCATTACAATAGGAAGTTCAGCCTGAGCCAAGAAACTCAAGAGCTAACTCTTCTCCCAGAGAGGAGTGTGCCCCTGGCAGAGGTCCCTGTGGACAGATATGCCTACATCTCTCCCTTTGGGATCTTGTGGCAGAAAAGGCATTCTATACACCAAAAACAGCCAAGCTGAGAATCAAATCAAAGACTCAATAACTTTCACAATAGCAACAAAGAAAATAAAATACCTAGGAATATACTTAACCTAGGAGATGAAAGACCACTACAGGAAGAACTATGAAACTCTGAGAAAGAAATCACACAAGATGTAAACAAATGGGAAAATGTATCATGCTCATGGAACAGCAGAGTCAACATTGTTAAAATGTCTATACTACCCAAGGTGATTTACAGATTCAATACAATTCCCATAAAATTACCAATGTCATTTTTTTGTAGATCTAGAAAAAATAAGTCAACGCTTTGTATGGAATCAGAAAAGACCCTGAATAGCCAAAACAACCTTAAGCAAAAAGAACAAATGAGGAAGCATCTCCTTACCAGACTTCAAGCTATACTGCAAGGCTATAATAACCAAAACAGCATGGCATTGGCATAAGAACAGAGACATAGACCAATGGAACAGAACTGAGAACCCAGATATAAAACCACCCTCATATTGCCATCTGATCTTTGACAAAGCACCAAAAACATACACTGGGGAAAAGAATCCCTATTCAATAAATGGTGCTGGGAAAATTTGATAGCTACATGTAGAAAACTGAAACAGGATCCATATCTCTCACCACTCACAAAAACTCACGATGGATAACAAACTTAAACCTAAGGCATGAAACCATAAGAATTCTAGAAGAAAATGTTGGAAAAATTCTGCTAGACATTGGCCTAGGCAAAGAATTTATGAAAAGGACCCCAAAAGCAATCATGGCAACAACAAAAATAAACAAATATAACCTGATTAAATTAAAAAGCTTCTGCACAGTTAAGGAAACAATAAACAGAGCGAATAGACAGCCTACAAAATGGGAGAATATATTTGCATGGTATACATGCGATAAAGGACCAGAATCTAAAAGAACTCAAGCAAATCAACAAGAAAATATCAAACAACCCCATTAAAAAGTGGGCAAAAATCATGAACAGAAACTTTTCAAAAGAAGATAGACTAATGACCAATAAACATATGAAAAAATGCTCAATGTCTCTAATCATCAAGGAAATGCAAATCAAAACCACAATGAGATATCACCTAACTCAAGTGAGAATGACTTTTATCAAAAAGTCCTAAAACAACAGATGCCGGCCTGGATACAGAGACAAAGGAACACTCATACACTGTTGGTGGGACTGCAAACTAATACAACCTCTATGGAAAGCAGTATGGACATACCTCAGAGAACTAAAAGTAGAACTACCATTTGATCCAGCAATCCCACTACTGTGTATTTACCCAAAGGATAAAAAGACATATTATTAAAAAGACATCTGCACTAGAATGTTTATAGCAGCACAATTCATAATCACAAAGATGTGGAAACAGCCCAAGAACCCATCAATACATGACTGGATTAAGAAAATGTGGTATATGTAAACCATGGACTACTACTCAACCATAAAAAGTGGTGAACGAATACCTTTGGTAACAACCTGAATGGAGCTGGAAACCATCTTTTTAAATGAAGTATTGCAAGAATGGAAAAACAAACACCACATGTACTCACTATTAAATTGAAACTAATTGATCGACCACTCACATGCATACATGGTCGTAAAATTCAATGGAATTCAAGCAGGTGGGAGGAGGGAAGAAGGGATGGATAAATTCACTCCTAACAGGTACAATGCACACTATCTCAGTGATGGACACACTTATAACTTTGACTCAAACTATACAAAAGCAATTCATGCAATCAAGATGTTTGTATCCCCATAATATTCTGAAATTTAAAAAAAGAAAGAAAAAAAGTGTTTTTTCCTACTATGTGAGCCCTACACTTAGGTTTACACTTGTGAATTTAATTAACAGTGTCTATTTTTACAGTTCCCAGGACCAACTGGGACCCATACAGCCTCACATGAGCTCTAGGTATATTGGGCCAGTCTTAAAGAGTCTAAAGAAGAAAATGACAGATATTCAGTGTTAAACGTGTAGTCACATATAAAAATTACTATAGGTTATTTCTGAAAAATTGTAAAATTGGTTAATTTAAACAAATGTAATTGCTTCCATTTTCCTTAGCCTGGTTTACTGTACACTGAAATTTACATGAGAGGACTATGAGGAAAGATTTAAATGAAGTTATTTTCCTAATAAGATTTCAAGTAGGCAGATGTTTTCCCCAAGGAGCTGTTCAAACAACAGAACATACAGAAGAACATCATGAGAGTCAGAGAAAGAGTGTATCTTTATCTGTCAAATGTTTGCATCATTTTTAAGACAAATCTTTGTATGTTTGAGTTTCCAACATATCATCTTTGAACTGGTGAAATTAACCTTTGGTCAGCAATAAGCTTCCCACTGAAGAAACCTGGAAAACTCTAAATGTTTACCCTAAAAATTCTCCTGAGAATATTATAGTTTTAAAAAATGTTAATTTATACAGATATGAAGTACTCAATTAGGCTCACGCTCAGAGCAGTCTTCTCTGACAAGAGCCGCCTACCATCTGTGAAGTCAACTATTTCCATTTCCAGTGATCCCAAGTTCATCATTTTAGCTGCTGAGATTGAAATTCTCAGTCAGTCATAAATATCATCTGTTCTGTCCCCCTTGTCCTCCTCTGGTGTTCATTTAGGTCATGATTTTTTTTTTCTTCTTTTCTAATCAACAGATTTGAACACGATGCCACAGAAAGGATGTGTAAACAATTTCATTTTCATGGCCGATGAGACAACCACTCGTTCATTCCGCAGGTCCAGAAGGCTGCTCATTTTTCTATTCTCTAGAAAGAAACAGTGGCAGGTGGAATAGAAAGTCAGGAGTTCACGGCAGACTGTGGCAGGATCTCATTTGTTATACCCTTCTCCAGATCAGGAGTCACTTCAGACCTGCATAGAGTCATCTCCTCAATTCTGGAAGATCTGACCATATCAGAGATTCCATAGCCCCTAGCAATGATTAACAGTTACTACAGCTAAATCTCTCAAAGTCCTTTTTTCCCTCTCTTTGGCAGGTAAGCCTAGCAGTTGAGTGGCAGTCCTCCTTTTCATCCTGCTCAGTGTCACAAAACTCTGTGGAAGGACTAAAGAGGTCATTTGGTCCAGTCCCCTGACTTCAGGTAGATGAGGTTAGATTCACTCTGAAAAAGACCTCTTTTAGGAAGCCTTCCATGAACTGCACAAAACTGGACCAATGCCTTTCTTTTGCACCCCAAAGACCCAATGCCTTTCTTTGTCATTGCACTTACATCCCAACTATATCATCTACTTCCTTGCTTGACTCTGCAACCAGTCAGAAGTTCCAGTGTCTTCTTTGTACCCATGCTGTGTGCCTGGCACATTCTGGCTCTCAATAAATACATGGTGAACACATTTTACAGATGAGATACCTCAGCCCCCAAGGAGGTAGATATTTCCAAAGTCCTAGAACAAGTGTAGCATCATGAACAGAAATTGTCTGAAAGTGGCCCTGATTGTCGGGAAAAGATAGCTACCAGGGAAAGGGACTATAGCTGACTCGGCTTCCCACAAGAGCAGCTGGAATTTCCAGACAACTTCTGTATGTAAACAGCTTGTACCCTTAATCCCAATAACCTGGCACCAAGCTGCCTGTGAATCACCCTGGTGCAGTTATCTCATTTAAGGGAAAAAAAAAAAGAGAACAACAAAAGCCCCAGAACTTCAAGTTAGATTTTAATTTCAGAAAAACAATATATGACTTTTTATTTGTTACACTATATAGGACACATGTGCAAAAATGTATTCATCATTTATCTGAAGTTGGAATTTAACTGAGCATCCTGTACTTTATATGGCAACCCAACCCACCCCCACCACACATGCAAACGGACACAGCTGCCTTCCCATGCATACCTTACAACAACGGAGACCACGGAGAGCCGTCTCTCCAGGTACAGTAGACCCACACTGCAGCCCAGGTCACCCAGGTGCTGACATGCCTCCTGGGAGACAAGTAAAACGATCCTTCTCTTCTTTTGCTGACCCTTGGCTCATGTATGCTTTGCCCTGTCCAGGAAAACCTATTTCTTGATCTGTGCTGTGTGCCGTGGTGGAATTCATCAGACCCCTGGCTCAGGGCAAATGGTGACCCAGATGGGACCCGCCTTCCTCAACACAATTGCACGTCTGCTATCTCTAAAGCTGTAAGTTCTTACTGGCAGGTACTTTCTTACACATCTTGGCCTCTTATTAACTTTGTTTAGTATGAATACCTCCTGCCTGATAGATGCCCTTTATCGTGTAGGATTCTAAAATGCCCATACCCATTAGCACCACACTCCTGGGAGGCTGGATATCGTGGTAATAAGGCACCAGGGCTTCCCATCAGACGGGCCTGGGCTCCAGAACTTGCTGCTCCAGCTTCTAGTCCTGTGAACCTCTTTGAACCAATTGTCTCCTCTGTAAAATAGGCATCCTAAGAGCACCCACTTCATAGGCCATGAGAAAATGGCTAGGCAGTAGTAATCGACACAGTGGCTGGCACGTGGCGAGCCCTCGTTAACATGAGCATTGTGACATCATTATTGGATCTGGCCAGTCTCTGTCTTGACCCTACACTCTTTAGGTATTTGTCCCTCTGGAGGACACTGTCCCTAGAGGTTACCTCTCAAACTTCTGCTTGTTTGCTTTTGGTGATTACGCTAGCTCTCTGGTGTGGTGTTATATAACTCCACTCCATCATCTGTTCCTTTTTAAGCATAGCTTGCATTTTATTGTTTCTTTGATGAACACTCTAAACATTTCCTTTTTTTTTTTTATCATTTCTCTTGTCTTAGCTTGTTTGCTTCCTGAGAGTAGAGAGAAAACTTTGCCTAGCTCCATGCCAATGAGCAAAAATCAAAATATTTTATCCGTATCATCAGCATCTTCACCTTAAAAATCATTGCTACATTTCAAGAGAGTATGGTTGTTTTTCTTTTAAAGTTTTTATTTTTTTAATTATAAAAGCATCGATGTGTTCTTTGAAACTAGTCAAATAATTCAAGGATGCATAAAGAAAAATTTGCTATTCATTCCCTCATCCATTCACCCCAACCCAAACCTGAGATACGCAGTGTTAATAATTTGTACCTCTCCATACCTTTATATTGCTCATATAAATACACAAACACACACACACACATATGCATGTTTGTAAATATGCACTCAAACAGATGTGGCATTGCTCTTGCTTCTGTTCTTGCTTACTGTCTTAACTTTTATCAAAATGGACTATATCTGTTTCATTATTATACAGCTTCATTTTCTTATATAATATCATATAGTTATTATTTTTAATAGCTGAATAGTAATCCATAGAATGGATGTACTATATTTACTCACCTTCTCATTATTGACAGACTACATTTACCCACCTTCTCATTAAGATTGTCACCAATTTCTATTCCACTATTAATAATTCTGCAGTAAATATCCCTGTACATACATCTTTTGTGCACTGGGACTCTAATTTCCACAGTACATGTTCCCAGAAGTGAAGCTACAGGTCAACGTGTACGTGTCACGGAGCAGGATTTGCAAAGAAACTCACGAAGCTTGAGCTTTACAGCCCTGGTTGCACAAGCCCTTCAGACAGTCCTAGATTTAACTATGTATTTGTAATTTTGTACTAATTTCCTTAAAGAAGAATGAATGAAAAGCTAAAATGAATGAAGCTAATAAAATTTAAGCTTTGAGCCCCTTGAAACCTAGGACCTCCCTGAGTATATGTATATTTAGTTTGAACAGACACTGACAGATTATTTCCCCCAAATGTGGGCAATTCATGCCTCCACCAGCAAGACAGGAGAGCGCCCAGGGGCCCACATCCTCAACACCAGCGAGTATCGCTGCATTTCAGCTTTCTTGCCAACTTGATGTGCAAACATAGAGTACCTTATCCACTTAGGTCTATTTTCTTTACTACCATAGGTTTAAGCATTCGCCATGTAGATTGACCATTTAGATCTCTTCTGTGAATTTTGTCTCCATTGAACTTTAGCCTTTTTCTCATCAGTTTATAAGAGATCTATATGTCATCCATTCAACAAATATTGAGCATCTGTTAATACTATACTCAGGGCACTTCTGTGGGCTGGGGGATAAAGCAGTGAACAAAATCCCTGACAACATGAAGTTTACTTCCTACCTGCAGGAGACAGGCTAAAATCAAATAAATGAGAATAAGAGGAATATGTCACAATACCATAGGGAAAATAGAACAGGGGGAAGGGAGAGCCCGGGTGGGAGGGGGCTGCTCTACTATGTGGGTTCGTCGCTCAGAGCAGGCCCCACTGATAACAGGACACCTGAGCAAAGACCTTCAGGTTGGGCCAAGTGAGTATCTGTGGGAAGAGCATTGCGGGGGAAGGAGTCAGCATTGGCGAGGGCAGAGGGCTAGAGGGGCAGCAGGCCTGGCATGCCCAGGGGGCAGCCAGCAAGCCAGCGTGACCCAGACTGCAAAGGTTGGGGGAGGGAGCAGGAGATGAAGTCAATAGGTAAATGGCCCCGGGTTCTGCTGGGCCTTGTGTGTTACAGCAATGACGCTTGGCTGCTACTCAGAGCAAAACCATGAACAGGTGAAGGTTTTCATTCAAAGAGTGACCTGGTTTCACTTCCAAAGATATCTCTGCTGCTGGACAGAAAAGACACTGGATGCACTTTCATCTGCCACATCTATCTCCATTGTAAATATTTCCCCAGTCTGTTGTTTGTGTGTTGAATTTATGGTGGTTCCTATAGAGTATTAAAAAGTGAAGATGTTACGTAGTTAAAAACATCTTTTGAGTCTTTCTTGTCTGACTCAGAAAAGACTTCCTAAAACCAAAACCAAAGTGGTAGAAAAATATGAATATTCTCTAACACTTTTGAATATCTTTTCCCTTGTTTAAGTTACAGATATAAATGTTAGCAATCCAGAATGTAATCTGGCAACACGAAGATTGTCCCTTTTCTCCACCTCAGGTGGTTTAGAATCACATTGAAGTACATATTTAATTCTTTCTATTTGTCTGGTTAGTAGTTTGGACCTTCTGGGATGCAAAACTATTTTATTTTTCAGGAAGAGAAGGTAAAGAGTAAGAAATCCCTGACTCGGCTCATTTGATGTGCTGCCATACACATCAAATGACGAAGATTAATTGCAATGAAATCTTGCATATAAGAATAAGGGTCCCTTCTCATTTCAGGACTGTGCACTAATATAGAGAGATAAACATATAGAAACTCATGCTTTTTAAGAGATCACATTGTCTATTTATACTATACTAAGTAGGTTAAAGGTAACATTAATATCTGGAAAAAAAAAAGAAGGAAAAGCTTATTTATCATGTAAGTAACAACAGTAAAAATTTTCCTAACATTGGATCCTGTTGTTATTTACTCTCTCAGTTATGTATACAAGTTCAATTTTGTATCAGCAGTGTTAAAACAAACACTTCAATACCAACCTGAAATTTCATAGACTGAATATATAGAGCTACTGTCATAAAAATACAATGATAAAATTTATTACTCCTGATTTACTTATTCAAATAATGTATGAAAACCAGAAATTAGGCAACTCCTATTGTTTTACACTTCACTGACCTATTTTCTCACCTTTAGCATTCATGCACATTCACACAACTATGCTAAAACCTTGGTTGTAGGACTTAGAAAATTTCAGCCTGACCCAATTCTTCTATTCATGCAGGCAGACTCTAAATCAGAATAGATATAGCACAAGATGTAACTGTGGTCAAAGTCCTTAGTAATAGAGGGGAACAATGACCTGGATAATGAAATAAAGCATGGAATGCCCTCAATTGTGTCAGGCTGAATGGAGATGACAGCTGTCAGAGTGAATAGGTGAGTGGCTAGGATGTGTGCCGGCCCCATGGTCCCTGCCTCTGGCTGGACATCCTCCCCCTGAATGGTTCCTGGACACATCCAGGTTTAAATTTCTACACCATTGCTCTTTTCTTTTGTTTCATTTTCTTTTCAACTTTCACATCCCCTGCAGAAGGAGAGAATTGCTCCTGCTCCTCCCGACAACCTTTGATTGCCTGTTCAGGGGACATCAGAACCTCACCGACACCCAAGGGTGTCCTATGAAGGGAAAGGCAGAGTGAACTGTGGCCTTTGCTACCATAAAAAGCCTGCGTGGGCAATTGCGAGGAAAAGAGATCACATTTTCTTCCAATCACAGTTTAAGGGGCAAACTAGGGAAGCCGCTTAGCGCCAAAAGTCTTATAAATGCCCACAGGCGTATTCTTGCCTTGTCCCAGAACGGTGGTCCGCGTGAGACCACACTGCCTATTAGTGCTCGCCCTGGAACCACTCAAGTACAGCCGTCCACAGTCAAGCCCTGAGGCCACTTAGATTCATTTTCTTTTGCCTTGTTATGGCTGCAGGGCTCGGTCTGCTTTTCTTTTCACTTTTTAACTGACACCGGGCACCCACCTGCCCCCCAACATACACACATACCCGAGAGCTGAGCAAAGGGCTAAATAAAGTCTCTGCAGTTTCCTCTTTCTTTGCAGTGTCAAAGATGAGCACACAGGTCCTTTCTGTTGTCAGACTTTTATTCTAATCACTTTGGAAAAACAAATCATTGAGAAATCAGTAATGCCACAGAATCATACAAAATGTCTACATTCTCGGTCCCCAGGCTGTTGGTCCCTTCCATCACAAAAGCTGGAAGCGCAGGTCAATTCCATCGAAATATTTCTTTCTTTCCAGTGTATTCTTCTTTTAGGTAAAGGTATCCCTTCTTCCAAGATCTTTTTCCAAGATTATACCTTATCATTTTTAGGTTGAATAACCTCCTCTGACCTATACAGGCAGCATACTTTTGAGTATCTTCTCATCCTCTCCTTGAGCTCTAACTGGACAAGGAGAAAAAGCCACCAGATTAAATCATAGTGTAAGTTTAAAAAAAAAATGTTCTTTGGTATATATCCCTTTGAGACATATCTTAGATAGTTGCACATTTTAAAGAAATGAGAAAAATAAACTTGGCAAATACAGGTGACCTAACAGTAAATACAGTCCTGAGCATGTTCTTTGTTCATAATCAGACCCAAGAAACTACCCCCAATGGGGTAAAATACACCCAAATGTTTGGAAGGCCAAGGAAGGAGGATGGCTTGAGTCCAGGAGTTAGATGCTAGCTAGAAAGAACCCTGTCTCTACAAAAAAAAAAAATATATATATATATATACATATATATATATATATATGTATATATATATATATGTAGAGGCAGGCATGGTGGCACGTGCCCGTGTTCCTACTTGGGAACTTGAGCCTGGGAGTTGCACCACTGCAGTCCAGCCTGGGCAACAGAGCGAGAACCTGTCTCAAAAAAAAAAAAAAAAAAAAAAGACATTCAATACCCAAATGTAAACTCCAACAGTACCTGAGGTGTTTGGACCATAGAAGTAGGATGGGGGGCTCAGGCTTCTTGGCACAGTTGCAAGCAGCTGGAAGGGACACTTCGCCTCCAGGAGCAACCTCCTAAGAAAGGTCCTTACCCCACCCAAGGGAAGAGCCATCTCTGGGGGATGTCGGGTATCACCAGGGCTGACAAGCTATCTCCCTCATTGTTCTCTCCTATTTTTATGTCTTATTTTAAAAGTTTAATGGTCATTTTATAACAAAGGGGACTAATAATAGCTAACATTTTAGGGGGCACTTACTATGTGTCAGGTATTGGTTTATGTTTTACAAATATTATGTCATATCATTTTCAAAAAACCCTAGCAGATAGTTGCTATTATTATTCCCAATTATAGATGGGATGAGCTGTTTAGCTCGAACAGGAGAACATTCCTCCCCTCCCCAATGACTTTCATTCCTTCATTCAGATATGAAATATATATATTTTATATATATGTAGATACTAATATATATTTAAGTATCAACAAGGGATAAGGGTATGTTCTAAGCAGAAAAGCAACATAAAAGACACCATGTCTACCCTCAAGTACCTTGCAGCCTAATGGGGTTTACTAAAAAAAAATAAATTTTAAAATTGTGAATTCGATGTGGTAGATGAAGGTGCTATGACAATGAGGAGGAGGCACAGCTAACCTAGATAGGGGTAGAACCTAGTACTGGGGGCCAAGGGAGGGAGCTGTGGGAGTTAAGGAAGGTTTCCCAGGGGAGGTGATGAAGGCTGAGCTGAGTCTGATGAGACAAGGAAGCTTCAGGCATGAGGGTACTGGGCTGAGAGATAAATGACAACTTGGAGGGATGAGCTGGGAACCACATCATGTACAATGTTAAGAAACTAAGATTATCTCCTAAAACCCATGATAAGACCCAAAGTGATTTTTATTGTAAAATATACATAAGTTGTATCATTTTAACCATTTTTAAATGTACAGTTCAGTGGTATTAAGTACGTTCACGTTGTTGCAACCATCATCACCATCAATCTCCAGAACTTTGTCATTTTTCCCAATGAAATGCTGTGCCCATGAAACACTAACCCCATTCCCCCTCCCCCAAAGCCACTAGCAAACAATATTTCACTCTTTGCCTTTATGAATTTGACTACTTCCAGGCACCTCACATAAGTGAAATCATAAAGAAAAAAATATCCTTTTGTGGCTGTCTCATTTCACATAGCATAATGTCTTCGAGGTCCATCCATATTGTAGCATGTGCCAGGACCCTGTCTAGACCATCATCCTATATCCCTCTAAACCTAGTATCGTTTCTTTTCAGGGGAATCAGCCCCCGTGATGTGGTTCTGGATCGAGAAGTGAGGGAGACAGAAGAAAACCCACAGCCCTGAAGCCACAGTGAGGAGAAGACAAGAAAGTGAGCATTCCTATCTTTCCTTTGACTTTATAAAGCCCAATGCTCTCTCCTTCAATAAATCAATAAACATTTCTCACACTCTACTGTTATTATTGGCTTACTTATCTATTTCTCAGGAGATTTTAAACTGCAAATATATCAGAGAATAAGCAAACTCAGGCTAACCCTGTCAGGGCCAAAATATATGTTAAACTATGAGAGATTTTGTGCTTCTCCCTAACACGTGCTTTTTAGTTTTCCAAAAAGGAACTTTTAGCAGATATTATAATAAATATAACCAAGAAATCAAACACATAAAGTACTTAGTGAAGAAAATGTAATGAGGATGGTTTTGTGGTAATTAATACTAAGGAACAGTGTTATAACCCCATTAATGTGTCTACATATGGGAGAACGACACTAAATATTATACTAAAATGACTCTATGTCACTTTTCAACCCTTTAAGATTATTAATTATTAGGTGTGGTCAAGAAAGTTATAAGGTAGAAGTATTTTATTAGGAAATTATACATTTCATATGATACAGGTTGTCATGAAATTAGCAAGTCTTTGTTGGCAATTAGGATTTGATTATCAGAAGAAAAGTGGAGCTGAGACTTTTTTGGGTTTTGATAAAGATTTTAACTGAGTAAGCTTTTTCTTTCTTCTCTTTTTTAGACTGATATTTCTTTACTACACAGCAGTAAAATACACTGCCAAGTTTGCTTATTCATTCGGTCAATATAAGCAGGTTTTGAAAGTAGTGCTTTTGTAGACTTGAACTTAGAAGTTGTTTCCCTCTCTCTCATCCCTGGTAAATGATCTAGCTTCCAAATATAAGGAAACAACCTTTAAGAATTGACAAGGTGTTATGCTGCGATTGTGGAAAACAACGAGCACTACTCTCAGAAAACAGAGTGCTGTCTCTAGTAAACAAAGTTGCAGCCTGGTAGATGACAGTTTATGGGAAGAAGGAATTGTTTCAAACTTTCCAGCAGGCTTTTACACCCAATAACTGCCTTAAATAAAAATCACATGTGTGAGATGCAATGTCACATAACAAACAGTATACAAGTTTTCTTTGTGCAGCTAAATCAAAAATAATAGGCAATGTTGAAGTTGTTATATGCTTTAGCTTTTGGTGCCAAATTTACCTCGGCCCGATCCCCAGTTTGATTGGGGTTGTTGGTTTCAAGAAGCCAATTCAGTCGCTACTTTTAGGAAAGAAAAATCTGTTGCATGGTTATTTTGAAATTAGGAGAGTTGACAGTCCTACGACTCTACTTGTTGATGTACCAGTGAGTGCTAATATAGCCATCACTGCAGCACTACCTAGGGCAATTGCTGATTTTGAAAAAGAAAAGCCTAAAATCTATAAGGAAAAAGCACTAAAATGCCAATAGGAAAATGGAAAAGTGGCATGAATAACAATTCACAGCAGAAATGTAAATGACCAATAAGCATATTAAATATTCAACCTCCCAGGGGTAAAATAAATATATTCTAATATAAAAATATCATAGCATTTTGCCTATTAAATTAGTAGATATTATAAAAATGATGATGCCCAAGTTTGGCAAGGTTGTTGGGAATGTTGAATTAGTATAAACTTTTTGAAAAGCAATTTGATATGCATTTCCAGAATCCTTAAAAATGCATCCACTTTAGTCCCATAATGATTTTGCTGGAAGCCATTCTAAAGAAACAGAAAATTGTGCAAAAATTTATTTATTAATAAAATAAACAATCAGGTTATAAAAAATGGAAATAGTCTAAATGTCCAACAATAATGAAAAAGTTAAATTAATTGTGGTTTATGTATACTGTGGAATATCATTCTCTTATTAAAAAATTTAATGAAATAGGGAAATGTTCATGCCACAATATTAGATCAAAACAAAAAGGACATAAAATTATCAATATCATCTGATTCTTATTTTGTAAAAAAAAAAGACAGATCCATATATATGTAAAAATAATCCTAAATTAATAAAAATTAAAATTATTATGTATATACAGAGACAAGAAAAAGAATAGGAAATAAATATATCAAAATTAAATCAAAGGTGATTGTAATTGATTTTTGTACCTTTGTGTGTTTTCCAATTTTCCTGTAGTAAGCAATGTATCTATTAATATTTGACTGCTATTTAACTAACTTAAGAAACAAAGTAAATTTATTGGCCTTCATATCCCAATTTCTGGGGTAGGCTTGCCTCAAGAGCAGTTAAATAAATGCAGGGGCTCGGAAGAGTTTATCAGGATTCTATTAAATATTTCTCTCCTCCTAAGTTACACTTCCTCTGTTGAATTCTTCTCACAAAGTCTCTCCCTTGGGGGTCACAATTCTAGGTCCTACACATTTTCAGGTTCAAGTCCACATGCACAGCCAAACTCTGGAGATCCATTCTGATTGGTCTCCCTTGAGTCATGTGGACAAAATGAACCAATTGCATAACAGGGGAATGCTGAGCATTAATTCACTCCCATCATGTGTTCTGTCCTCCCTCCTTAAGGATCCCTACTCAAGCCAAGTTTAATAAAAATAAGGGAGATACAGATTTCCAAATAAAAATCCAAGCTATCATAAAGAAGGAGGGCGATAAACAACGCCATACAAATACATACTCAATACAAATACATAGTATTCCTTTTATTTATGATTTTCTTGTTTATTTTCACTAGTGGATCAGGAACAATATTCCTTTTATTAAGAAAAAGACTTAACTTAATTCTTTTCAAACCCAGGGCTACACTTTTCCCATTAACTCCTAGTTTATTCTTCCTTTTCACCAGTGACATTTGTTAATCTGTTGATGTCCTCACAAGGACAGAACTGTTCAGTTTTCCAATGCAAATGTACTGCTCACACACTTTACGATTGCAAGTGATACTTCTCATGAATATTTAGAAAGAGGGATAAGGTAAAAATCTTGTTTCCTGTTAGAATTCAAAGTAAGACTTCTACTGAACGAATTAAAAACGGTTATTGTCAATACCTCACTCTATCCCTTTTTCTTCAACTGTTAGGTCAGGTTACTTAAAGAAAATGATTCTATTATATCAAATTGTTGTTTTGAAGTATCATTAGAGAGAGAGAGATGAAAAAAAAAAAGAGGGAAGTGACTCCAGGCTGTTAGTTTTATCTTGCGTAATACTACCCTGTTTTAGGACAGTTTGGAATCATAACTTCTACTAAGTTGGATTTTGGAAATTGTTTCAAATAAATTGTTTCAAATAACTTATTTAATGTCTGTACATTTTTCAGCAAGCAAAAACTTTTGAAATGGAATGTGGACTTCTAAGCCTTTCTTCACTTACTTGGTGAATGATTCAGATGAGTACAATCCTACTCTGCCTCATGAAGGTAATTTATTCTTGAAAAACCACTTGTTAAGTGAATTCTCCTAAGTAAAAAAAAAAACATAATTACCATTACCTTTTATGAACATCGATTTATGCTACGACAACACCAAACCCCATTAAAGTAGGCTCAATTACTTCAACAGTCACATTCGTTAAACAGCCTAACAAGGGCTTTCCTCTTCATTAATTATACCATAATATGGCTATTCCCCTACTCTCATTAAGTTCTTGTAGAGCTATTAGGCAATATATACTCAAGATTATTCTTACAAATAAACATATTGGATACTCAATTTTTGTATAGCTTGTTCTTTATTGCAAAATAACAACAATAGTAATGACCAAGAATCTCACTAAAAACCATGACAAATTATTTCACGTTCACCAAATAGTTTGACATACTTAGGGCATAAGATTATTACTGTTGTAAATGACACAACACCAGGCCTCTGAGGCCACATAATGCATCACGGTCAATCAATGACTGAACATGGCAACATAGTGCACCAGGTCTGTTCAGGTTCAGAGGCCCATGCACAATCCAAAATCCAAATCTGCTCACATAGAAATGCAAAGAAATGTCTCATAAGCCAGCGCTGGCGTATAAAATGAAACTTTGAAAAAAATCAAATTCCACTTCCACTCCACTTGGTATCACCTACCTAGTTCCTCAATGTGAGTCTTAGATTGCTTACATCACTACCATGCTGCACCATTCACGTTATGAATGCCTTTGGAAATAGTTCATTTTTAATGTTTAATTTGCCTGAACTAGTCGAAGACATTTGTTTTCAATTACTCAGAAAAGAATCTCAGTTTCCCACCCCACTGTTTAGTGAAAATACATTTAACAACACGTGGTCAGAATCGTTGCTGTGCCTTGGGAATCTGCCAAACTCGAATGGCTACGTAGGTGACGAGTGCTGAGAAGCTGCCGTGAGTGTTGCTGCCCCAGGCCACACCTTCACTACAACAGTGGCAGAAAACAACACTGCTCTGGAGACCTCGTGTACACCTTGCAACCTTTTCCTTCATAGCTACGAGTTAGTGCCAGCCCTTTGTCCAGCTTTATTACTAAGGATAATATCCAGATGAAACACAGACCAAAGACAAAGAACAACTCCAAAATTACAGTATGACCAACCACACTTGAATCTCCTCTTTCTTTTAAAAGAACCATGGAAATAGGAAATGAGCTTTAGCCTGTATTTTTGCCTTATCTGGAAAGACATGCACTAAAGAACTGAAAATGAAGTAGGCTTCAGATTTTAAAGCTAATGATGAACTGGGACAGAGGGTGTCTCTTCAACACTACAGAAGCATCTTCGATCATACTAATAATATTTCAAAGAAATGGACCATAATAGCATTGACCGCTCCATGTTTTGTTCAGTCCATCTACAGTGCATCACCAGGCTTTTTTGCCAAGTGTGTGGACAAAATACTTTGAGCTGAGATCTGTAGCCTCAGCCTTCTAAAGATTATATCCACAGGTTGTCATGGTAACTCACAGGGCGCCATCTTTAAAAGCATTAAACTCAGGAAAAATACACACAGAGAGACATTTCAGCCCTAAAAGCTGTTCCCCCAGACAAATTGTCCATTAGTCTGCACATTTCTGTCTTCTTAAATCTTTGCTTTGATTTTTATTTTCATAGCAGTGCTCAAGGAATACAGAACTCTTAAACAAGTAAAAAAAAATTGTCTGAGGTCCTTATTATAAATTTTCCATGATAAATTCTATACTAGTTTTTAAACTGAATGAACACTACTCCCACCACTTCACAAATATTTTCTCCTTTCTATTGACTTTTTTACATGAATTTGTCCCTTTTATCAATAGGCATAATTTTTGTTCTCCTCCTCTTTATGTTGATCTGTAGCCAGTGTTAGGTGAGGGCTTTCTCCCTTGCTTTGAAACCCCAAGGTCTATATGTCAATCCATTTGCCAATAGTTTGGAGAAATAATGACTTTCCCTCCTCTCCTGTAGCACTTATTTCCGTGGGTCAGCCGTGGAGGATTTAGCGAGTTAGACCTCGAATGTTCATTTATCTTCTTATTAGCATCTGCTACCCCCAGCTGGATTATAAACTATTCAAAGACAGCGAGGGTTCATTATAACTCTTCATATCTCTAGAATTAGAAGCACTACACACCTGGGCACAGTAAATATTTTATGACATAGAACCCAAATTTAAAGATAACAGCACTAAAAAAGCGTTGGAAATCATGAAATCTACTCCTTATTTTTGTAAATGACGTAAGTGAAAGAAGGGGAAATGACTATCTTACCCAATGTTATATCTAGTGAAAAACATTATTCTCAGGTCAGCAACAAGGATCCCAATGCCTATTCTGCCAGTAACTGGCAAAGAAACAAAGCTGAGGTCCTTCATTCACAAAATGAAATAGCTAATAGCCATTCCTGGTTTGCATACCACATTAGGTTGTTGTTTTGAGGTTCCCATTCACTAATACTGTGTACCTGAGAGAGTGTGTTAAGCATTATCCAAATATAAGGCGTTACTGTGAGGAGGTGGTATAGATACGGCTCATGAGGGAAGATGAATGAAAAAAATAAAAGAAATTTTTAAAAATTTTATCAGTGATTGTGAGCATCGATCTTAAGTCACAGGCAACATCATACCAGAAAAGTGATTGTGTTTGGAAAACTAATAGCTGGAGAAATTCTAATCCATAGGTCCACGGCCTTCAGAAATGAAGATGAAAATAACCAGCATAAGTCAACAGCTAGTTAGCAATCTACACTAGTCACACAGGGCATTACAGTGCAGATTCTCCTCCTTCTCTGAATTTCTGTACAGTTAAGCTTTCGTGGGAAACTGTGCTTGGGAGAATTCATGTGTGTACGGACCACGAAGACCCTTGTGTTTCATCGGTTCATTTGCGTCTGCGCCAGAAGCAATGGAAGAAAATGATCAAAGGGAGGCAACACAGGTTATTAAGGAAAGATTTATGAAATGTGTGGACATTACACAGATGTGTGTGTGTGTGTGACAGAGACAGAGAGAGAGAGAGAGAGAGAGAGAGAGAGAGAGAGAGATTTGAATCCCTGATATATTTATTAAGAAAGTTAACTAATAATAATTTACAGTTACTCAAAACCCTCATAGTTTACAAAGCTTACCTTTTCTCAGTGAATATTCTCCACAAGTCTCAGAGGTTGGAAGAACACGTGTTCCATTTCTGTTTATTGACAAGGGTTAGAATGCTTAAGTGATTTGTACAAGGTTAAATGCTAGGCAGTTCTGACCCCAAATCCGGGGCCTAAAGACTTTAGAGAAAGACTGTGGCTTTCTTCTCCTTTACTTTGTGGGCCGCTTTAAGACTATGTTATTACCTGAAGGCTGTTTTGTGAATAATGGGCAATTGTGAGAAAAGGACATAAAATAGCTGTTTCATAACCAATTAATAGGTGTGAGAAAGAGGGAATTTGGGGGCTTAATATTTAAATCAATAAAAAAAAACCATATGTGTCTTCTATGACAAAAGATCATAACCGATTAATTAGAGCTTCTGCAAAGAAGACTAGATTAAAGGACAAATGACTTTGTGTCATTATGAATGTTGTCTAGACCAAATTGTTACAGGGGCCACTTTAATACTAATTTTACAAGATCAATGGTAGCAGTGATCATTGATTATGAATCATCAGAGCAAAGTTAAGAATAACAATTGCCCTTGTAAAGCACGTTACCAATTATTAGAATTAGATTAGGGAATAATGATATAACAGTTGTACCAATGCTAATAATCAACAATGAAAGATTAGAAAAAGAATTAATGAATGGTTTTTCAAAGACTGCCTAAAAATAAGACTTAGTATATGCGTTCTTGAAATTGAAATCTACCTAGGAAAGAATAAATGACAAACATTGGGACCATCTTGTGCAAGGCTCAGGAGATCAACCATGATCAACAAGCTCCCATCACTGGCTGAGCACTGGTCAATAGAGTCAACCATGGCTGAACAGATTCTGATGCTGCTAAAAGTCAGTTAGCAAAATTATCATCTATAAAATGAAAAAACAAGTTAAATGAAAAGATCTGAGAAAGCTTCTTGGATTTTATAAAAGGCACATCAAAAACATCTAGAGCTTGATGATCCTTCAATCAAATTCTCATTGAAGGTTCTCCCCAGAGATTTGTGTCAGAGGTGACCCGTTTGGATGGATCCTGTAACCATGTACTTCTGTGCAAAAGGATGCATACATACATGTGCCCTGTAGGTTTGTATGCATGTGACTCTGGAAATAATCAATCTGTAAATAAAAATTTAGTCTTTCAAGTGTGCTTTTTCCCCTTTTCTCTTTCATAAAATTTTGCACTTAGAGACAATATTGATTTTTCTCTTTTCCATCATCACCTCAGTTATATAATGGCGGCAATTTTCAGGTTGAATGAGCATAGCATGAAATCAGAATACATGGTTAAGAATAAATAAGGTCATGATTTTCATTTATTGAGCACATATCAGATTTCAATAGTGCTAAAGTATTCTGCCTATATTATCTTCTTTAATCCTTAAAATTATTAGGTGTATATGATCACTTCCATCTCATTAATAAAGAAATCAAGGCTTAAAGTAGTTAAATTACTTACAGACTTGAGATTAGAACCAGGTCTTGTCTGCTTACAAAGTCTGTATGTCAATTGTCTTAACGTCCAACCTGTACTGTCCCCCAGTAGGAAGCAGAGAGGTAAATGATGAGTGTCCTAGTGGATCAAGAAGCTGAGGAGGTTCAAGGCACATTATTACCTCATCATGGGGAAGAGAAGACATTTTCTCATTCCTTTTAATCTGGAAATGACCTCCATATAAAAGAAATGAGGATTCACTCCAGGGTCCCCAGGCTTTGTTCCTGCCAGCATTGGTAGAGGGATCTTTTCAATAGGATATTTCAGGTAGTGGGCAGAAAGCCTGGGATGCCCTTTGTGGCATGGCATGCATCCTCCTCTCAGAAAGTGTGAGCAATAAATTCTTCTTTCAAGGGCATTGGCATCCCCATGTCATCACTCGGTCACCTCCGTAAATTAAAATCCCATAAAATCCTGCAGGAGCAAATAAGACAATCATGTTATTGTTTATTGCCGAGTGTCTCTCCCACCCCCACCATCAAAGTAAAGCCAACTTCATCAAGGCAGGAACCAATGTCTGTTTTGTTCCCTGTTTCTAGATCCCTAAAGCAGTGCCGGGCACATAGAACTTCAATAAATATATGTTGAATGAAGGAAAGAACAAATGCTTCTGGTCCCAATTCTGATAGGCATTTTTCTTAAATTCTACTAGTTCCTAGAGTTCTCAGGCTAGCCCCTCAAGCTCTGGGGCCATTGAAGTTTCCTGTGCTCTGTGGCAAGGACTCTTCTTTCTCGTATCTTTTAAGGGATTCCCCAACCACAGAGTATATGAGCCATGACCAACAGCAGAGTCTTGCTCTGTCCCTTACATTGAGTGTCCTTGAGCAAGTAAATTGATTATTGTGAAACCCATCTAGTACTGTCTTCCTGCATGTACAAGTGTAGGGAAGACAAATACACGACCTTTAATGCCTTCAATATGCATTACATCCACACCCAGCTACATAACTTCCCAATATCTCAATTAGCTTTGTGAGTTCATGGTCCATCTTATGGTTGCCAAACATGATTGCAATTTTTCAGTCTTAATGCTCTTCCCAGTTATCTTTCTGAATAAGGCAAAGTTCAGTGCTTAATCTTTACCTTTGGGGGCTGTAGACACATGCCAGGCTCTGCAATGTTCATTGTTCCGATTACGCTGATTCAACTTCTATTTACATTCTTAAAAATATGCTTTAGGTCCAACTGTTGCAAGCTCACGTTCTTCTCACGTCCACAAATGTGGTCTTGGAATTCCAGCATTCTCTCTTCCAGGGTAAGGAGATTTTTCTCTGACAATAATAACTGGCCTTATTGAGCACTACATGTCTTGCCTTATATAATCCTTATGATAGATGAATCTAATTTTAAAAATGAGGAACAGAATGCCCAGAGCAGGTAAGTCATTTGCCCTGGGTTACCCAGCCGATAAACGGTAAGACAGAAGTTCAAACCAAGGCAGTTCGTCTACACAGACTGCACTTAGCCACTTACCCACATTGCCTCTGTGGGTTGACTGAACTCAATAACGTAATCCTTATTGACTGGAATCCATTATCTTTCCTAACTGTATATTTCACAAACACTTTGTATTTATGACACATGCTAAACGCCGTTGAGCCACATATTTTTGGTAGGTGAGTATAAGCATCCTTACCCTGCCCCAGAAAATAGATGTGCACGGAGGCTGGGTGACACTGAGGAAGCCAGCGTAGGGTTAAAACTCACAGCCTTGATAGCCCCCACATTTTTACCAGTCCTTGGAGACTTCACACATTCTACTTGATTTTGTAATTTCATGGAGGTGTTCAGGAGCTGAAGGCAAAATCAGGTTTCACTCCTGGATAAAGGTAGTCGCTGACATGGCAAATTACTTTATAGACATTTTAGTACAGGTAGCAGCAGGCATGCTTGAGGATTCTGAGTTCTACCCATTAGTATGCAGAAATGCCATCAGCTGCCTAAATCATTTTCTAATAAACCAGGTCTTCATTACATCCCAATTGCCCAAAGTGTGTTCGTCTTGTCAGACACAGATTTATAAAAGCAGTTCAGTCTTGAGCCACTTTAGTTAACACAGATTTCTCCCTCCTCATTCATTTGCAGTCCTACTTTCTGGTATATCTCTTTTTCCAATGTATTTGGAAAAGCTTTTATTCCCTTTAATCCCTTTGGCTTTTTTTTTTTTTTTTTAGCTCAGTCAGCAATTTTGCCAACCTTATCTCTTTCCTCTGGGCTTGCTCCCACAGTCTGTTGTTTGCACTTGCACAGTTTATTGGCCGCATGTTTTTTGACAAGTCATCTTGAAATCTAATTGAATGCTTCTTGTTTTAAAATTTCTCTCTCAGAGGAACACTAGACTACTGGGTCTCCCCAATTGCCCTTTTCATTAATCTACCTACATCTACGCTATAACCTAAAACAGCTAAGCATTCAAAATGCGCCAGTCAATATACGTGGAACTAAATTGATTAAAATAAAACATTTTGAGAAAATAGGAACATATGGAGGAAAATATTCTACTACCAAAAGGTAATTCCCTTCCACTGCAGCGCAACAAAAGCATCACTATCGACTAACAACATATAGCAAACCTATTTCACCTTCCAATAAACCTCCTAAGTGTACAGGAATATAAAATTATCAGAAAGTCAAAAAGAAAAGAGAGAGAATGTTTTTGTATTCTGATATATCATCGGATCCAGGCAAACAGGAAGAAAAATCATTTTATATTTGTATTTCCAATTGGATGTAACTATGAACAATCAATATTTTCAGAACTGATGGTCATTGCTAGCAAAGGTTTTATTTATTTTCAGGTGTATGTTGAAGTTTCATCTTTTATTTCTTGACTTAATTATGATTCACCTCAGATTTTAACAGCCTATTTTAAAAATAATGGAACATATACCCTCCTAACTTGATGCCATACCTTTCATTCAGCTATAATACATTTTACTCTCTCGACTGCATGATAAATAAGGAATGAAGAACTAAAAAAAAAAAAAAAAAAAGGAAAAATCAGACTTTATTATTTTGGTTTAGGTGTTTGCTCCTTTTTTATGTCAATAATAGTATTTGGAGCCATTTTAAATGTCAGTGCACATGTCGCTGGTACATCCAGAAGAAGAGTGCATAGAAATGATCCTAGAAAATTAGTCCTTCCTTTTAATTTAGTGTATTTATTTAATCAGCCTCCTCTATGTAAAGCAGTGTGCTTCATCCAGTGGAGGGCATAAACATTGCTGAGCTATTGCCAGAGGGATCTTTCAGAGCTAAGTCAGATCGTGTCACTCCTCTGCTCAAACACTCCAGTGGCTTTGAATTCCATTAAAGGGCAAAAATCAAAGTGGATAGAGGTCAAAGTAAGAAATCAAAATGCTGAAATGGTTCCCTTTTGGGTTGGCTTCCTCTTAAATCTCAACCTCTACTATCCTAGTTCTCATTCCCTTTCAACTGGCTTCCCTATCCTTCCTCAGAAATGCCAGGCAAGCTCCTGCCTCAACACCTTGGTATTTCTCTTTGTCTCTGCTTGGAATGCTCTTTCCCCAGATTCCTCATGGCTCCATCTCTTACCCCTCCCTCTCCCTGCCTGCCAGGAAGATCTCCCCTAAATGCCCAGTTATAAAACAAAATTCCCCACCCCAGCAGCTCCCTGTCTGCTTTATCCTGCTTAGTTTTCCTGGATAGCACTCATCACCAGCCCATACAGCGCCTCTTTGCCGTCTGTAACTATCCACCGGCAGGTAGGCCCAGTGAGAACGTGACTGCTGGCTTTGCTGTTGCATCCCCAGAACCTCCAAGAGGGCCAGGTTTAAAACAAGTGACCAGGAAATATTTGCTGAATTCGTGAATGCAGTTACCTTCCCTGGCTCCCCCCAACTCAAATCCATTATGAAGACAAATAACATCTAAGTAAAATAAACATTGTACCCAATGAAGTAGAAGGACAGAAGTGTTGAGCATGGGCTCAGGATGAAACTAGATAAAGTTAGAAATTAAAATGCTGAAAGAGCTCCCAAGTGTCAGTGGTGTGGCTCATATTTGATTCCTGCCTGAAAAAATGGGGTCAGGAGAGGAGGCCAGATGGACAAGGCAGTTAAAAATTCCTCCCCAGTCCAATGACGGATAGTCAAGACACTTTCGGCAGCACTCACTGCGGTCTGAGGTGACCATAATTCCAAGCACGTTAGACATTTGCACTGGGAAATCCAGAAGGGCCTGAATAGATTTATGCCAATCAGAAGACATCCGTTTTTAAGATATTACAACTGAAGCAGACTTTTCTAGGCATCCCGCTGAGACAAATCTTCCAAATGGCCTTTATAGACCCCTAACAAGTCAATGTGTTGGAAGGACTAGGATTCCGATAGCTCTCTAGTGCTCGGCTCCCAGAGTTAAAGGAACAGCCGAAAATGCCACTAGCCCACTCAGTCTCTGTGTATCTTTCCCCACTTTTTTTCCAACTTTTCTGAGCCCCCTTTTTAATAAGTGTGTCTTTAAATAAACATATCCTAGATTTTTGAAATCCAGTCTGAAAATCTCTACTTTTAATTGCAAATTTAAGCCATCTGCACTCATTTTATTTAAAAATTGTGATTGGGATTTATTTCTACCACCTTATTTAGTGTTTGCAATTTACCATTTTTTTCTTTTTGTCCTTCTTCTATTGATTATTGAGTTTTCATTAATCTTTGCTTTTTTTTTTACTTTTTACTGACTTGGAAATTACATCATCTATTATTAAAAGTTACCTTCAAAACTTTACATTGCATACTTGACCCAACAAAGTCTAAATTTGAACAATGTCTCAATGTTCCTTCTGAACATACCTTTTTCTATTATCCTGTATGCTGTTTTGTTTTGGCTTTTCATTGTTTTACTTTTTAAAAATTCATAATATATTAAGGAGGTACAAATGTTTTAGGTTTAGGATCACTTTTGTGATGCTTAAGTTACGGCTGTAGGTGTGCCCATAACCCAAATAGTGCTCATTGTATCCATAAGGTAGGTTTTTGCCCCTCCCTTCTGTCCCGTCTCCCCTGGTTGATTTCCACTGAATTTTACTTCCCTCTATGCACATATGATTCCTCAAAGAACTAAAAGTAGACCTACCACTCGATCCAGCAATCCCATTATTGGGTATCTACCCAAAGGAAAAGAAGATTTCTCATCAAAAAGACTCCTGCACTTCACTCAGGACAACCCAGCCCTGAGCAGCCGTCACTCCTGGACTTGGTTTGAGAGAGTCCCCAGTAAAGGAGAACAGGTGCCCTGCAATCCTGTTAACCCAGAGCCAAGAGAGGAAGAGCCAGAGTGAAGTGTTGGACCTCGGGGAGGTTCTGCAGTCCCATCAGTAGGGGTGAGGACTCAGTGGTCAGGTCTTTGGTTCCAGGAACAACTCTGGAGTCTCAGGGGTGGAGTTACAGGCCCAGTGGGGGCCCCAGAGCTACAGAGGCAGAGCCTCAGCCTCCGGGGATTTTGGGGGCACAGCTCCCCACATAGGGGGGCTGTTCCACTAGTGTGGGGACTGCTGATTCCCAGTCACTCAGCCAGGGTTATGTCTCAGTGGCCCAGGGTCTGCGTGGATGGATTGGGGCTGCTGGTTGGCCAAGGTTCTCCCCCAACACCTAGGATCCATTGAGGCCATTGCCCCAGGCTTCCCAAGTGTTCGTATGCTGTTTTGTCCATATTTTAATCACCTTGCTTCTTTGTCCTTCAAATAATCTTTATAAATACCCACAGGCAATGCTTGTTTATATTTAGCTATCTTTGCCAGCTTCTTGGTTCCCAATTGCTTCTTGTCTAGCAATCATTCCTCTGGATTTAATTTTCTACTTTATGAAGTCCATACTGTAGTACCTCCAATAGTTCACTCCTTGATCTCTTAAAACACAAGTGCTTTGTTGCTGAGACCAGCATCGTCAGTCAGAGTAGCTGTGGCATGAGCTAATAGCTTCGGCTTCCAATCTTCACACTTGGCAACTGCAGAATTTTTTTCTTTCTTGCAAGCTCAGCTATGCATTTTAAAAAATGTTATGTCACATTCTGCATTTCAAGGTATTTATAGCCAGAGTCTATTTTGATGTGATCAGAAGTCAGCATTCGTGTTTGTGTGTATATGAATTGGCATACTGCTGTCTCGGTGTCAGAGATGTAAACATGGAAAGGAAACAATTTGCCCCTCAAGGAGCTTATTATCTAACAAAGATAGTTATGAATCAAATATGTGCAATAAAGTCTTTTCAGTGTTGTAGATGCCAGAAGCATCAGATTCCACGCTAGGTTAAGCTTCTTAAGAACGTCTTAATTATTTTTCCATCTCCAGCATACAGGGTAGTGCTTGCAGATAGAAGGTGCACACTAATGTTTGTTGCCAGAATGTACCTATAAGTTACAGAAATCAACAAATATTTTCACTGTTGCTTATTTACCCTTTCTAATTCATGAAATGTAAGATGCTTGTCTTTTTCAAATTATAAGTGAAATTTTTACAAAGATTTTATTTGAAAGATGTTTAATGTTTATTGTACCAATAATGATAGAGAACAATTGAATACTTACTTTCTATCAGGCATTGTTCTTAGAGCTTTCCAAGCACTAACTTATGTGAACCTCACAATAACCCTATAAAGTGGAGATTTTGTGGCCAAGCCTGGATTATATATTTGAAGCTAAGTTAGGAACTAATTTAAATTAGACTAGAGTTTCTATTATTGAATACAATGTATATATCCATTTCCCAGACTATGGTTTCAGGGGTAATTTCTAACTACAGATCATTGTTTGTACAGCCATACAACATGCTTGCAGAATCTAACTCATTTACAAATTGACCACTGTCTTCCTGGTTTATATATTACCATTGGTCTAGAAGGCTCATGTTATTTCTGATGACTATACACCATGCTAATTTTACTGCTGCTGTGTTGTTCTTAAAGTCTGTAGCTATAAAACACATATCTATAACCTCTCTCTCAGCCATGGCTTCTTTCTCTACCCACCTTCCAGCTAGGAGTGGCGCAATCTAACTATTACAATTAGCATCCCCAAGTGCTTACAAATAATCCTCTTAATAATAATTTAGAATTCTAGAATTTAGCCATCAATCAAAGTTTAGTATATTGCTTGGTAGAATTTGCTTTTTAAAAGTTGAGCCAAAACCAGTGACTGCATTTTCCTGTCACCTTTGCTATTCTCCATGAGTTCTCAAAAAATTATTGACAATAGTTGTGGAATTATACCTGAAATTATTTCAGTACCCAAATGTATCATTTTTCAGTAGCCCCAAATATGTAAATTATTCCAAGAGACTAGATTTTTTTTACTGCCTTGACCTAAAATACCCTTTAGAGATAACTCTTCAATCTTTTCCAGTCTGAATGTTGACTCTGTCAGAGAAAATGTAAACAAAATAGGAGTTGAACAGTTCCACAAAAGCATGACCTATGTTTGCCATCCTCTGAGTAATTGTATTTCATATTCACTTAAATATTTATCCAGTGACAAGTATATTCCAGGCACTGTTCCAGGGGCCACAGATATAATAGTAAACAAAACAGACAAAAATTCCAGATCTCACAGTGCCCCCAACATAGTATTATACGACATGAATAATTTCTTTCCTGCTCTGAATTCTGGCAGCTGTCTTTAGCAGCCCCAGCAAACCTGCCCAGCCTTTTTTTCCTCTGTTTCTGCCAATTCCATCACTACCACTACCAGACACACACACACATGCATGGCTCTTAAGATACACTAGACTATGCCATGTTTCTGGGTTCAATCCTGCATTTTCCTACCCCCACGCCTTTGCTGTGGGCATCTCCTCTTCCTAAAAAGGCCTTCAACCTCCAAGTCCTACCAGTAATTCAAAACCCCTCATAATCGTTTTTTCTGAGACAGAGTCTGGTTCTGTTGCCCGGGCTAGAGTGCCGTGGCGTCAGCCTAGCTCACAGCAACCTCAAACTCCTGGGCTCAAGCGATCCTTCTGCCTCGGCCTCCCGAGTAGCTGGGACTACAGGTGCGCGCCACCATGCCCAGCTAATTTTTTCTATGTATTTTTAGTTGTGCAGCTAATTTCCTTCTATTTTTAGTAGAGATAGAGTCTTGCTCTTGCTCAGGCTGGTCTCGAACTCCTGAGCTCAAATGATTCACCCGCCTTGGCCTCCCACAGTGCTAGGATTACAGGAGTGAGCCACCGTGCCCGGCCAAAACCCCTCTCAATCTTACCTGTAGGCCATCTTTATCCATCCAAACACAAACATATGCCATCCTTTCGTGCTATCTAATTATACTTCGGATTATATCTTTTATAATCTGTTTCAGATTGTGGTTACTTATGTATATAGATACACCCTTATTAGGTTATAAGAAAAAGTCAAAATCTGAAGTTTACAAACTCTTTTCCCTTTTTACATCTTTGAATTCCATAAAGTGCCTAAACAGTGATTGTGCACAGAATAAATTCTCAATAATACTTGGTAACTTGAATGATTATGCCACCTTCTCTGTTGAATAACTTAATTTTTATTTATTTATTCAGTTTATTCATTTATTCAGAAAGTACTTAGTGCCCACCAGATGCCAATCATTCTCTCAAGAAATTGAGGGTATTGGGGAAACAGAAGACAATAACATTTTTTGCCTAGTTTTGGAATTATTTACATTAGAGTTTATGAAGAATCATCTGTCTGCAAGAATTGATAAGACACTGGGCCATATTTCTAAAGGAAGCACAGAGCTTCTTAGAGTGACTGTTAAGTGCAGTGGACTTTCTGTCTTGAGGTATCCAAATGAATTCTTCCCTAGAGGCAGGCAGATGAAGGGCTTTATCTCACGATGTTCCCTTGAGGTCTTTAGTTTTATGAATCAATATGCATGAGGACAAACAACCAGGGGAGTCTATTCTCCCTCCCTTCATTATTCATTCCAACAATGAAGCCAGAGAAACGCGCCTATAAAAATCATTAGCAGTGGGAATTGTAGTGGGTTTAAGACTTCCATCAGCCCTTTCACCCTCATCTAAAGTAATCTATTTTTCCAGGAGCTGAAAGAATTTAACAACCTAGAAAGGTCAATTCTCTAAAAAATATTCTCAACAATATCTGGGTTGCCAGCATTTTGCAAGAAGGGGAGATACAAGGTAATTTTGTAAGTGAAAAAAAAAAATGCCTTGAATAGCAGAAAACTCAAATTAGCTTTTTATCCCCTCCAGAATAGTAGTTTGGGAATGTCAGAAAGCTTGACCAAAATGTAAATGAATGAAATAGACTATAGGAAAGTCTGAAATCATAAAACGGCCACTCCTAAGAAAACTGGTTGAGAAAGAGGTGGTTGGCTTTGTTTCTAGTCCCTGCAAAATGGAATCTTCACTGCTCCTTTAAAATACTTGTTCTAAAATATTATAAAGACGAAGAGAGGCTGAATCACCACATTAAAGGATTCAACACTGAAGACACTTCAGGCGTCAGACACCATGTTCATGTGGTTGGCACGGCCCTCTCCTCCCACATCTCACGCCATCTCCACTCGCCCAGGCAGGGGTGCCAGGGGCAGGGGCTCCAGAGAGAACCTTTCTTAAACTGGCCTGGCCACTTGCAGAAATTATAGCCCTAGGGTTTCACCATTCATAATTTTTATGTACTCTCTCTTGAGCTCTGATATTATTTTCCAACTGGACGACTTCAAATGGCCTTAATTTCAGCTTTGCTGGAGTCAGGAGTTAGTTGCCTCTGACCCCCACTTTACCAAGATGTCTAAGTGAAAGGTTGAAGAAAATTATCTTTCTACCATTCTTACTCAGAGGAACCGGGAAGTCACTTCCTGCACAGGAAAAGAAATTCAAGCATGAGTAATAAAACTTTGTTTATCACTGAATAGCTAAAGGTTGAATGGCACAAACGGGGAAGCTAGAGTATCCTGATTCCAGGAAGACTGATTCCTTCCCAAGCTGCTTAAGGATTTGTTCCCTCTCCATCCTAGACATGCTAGGATGCTACTAGGATGCTATTAGAGTGTGGAAATACCTCTCTATCCCCAGGACAAGAACAGACTGTCATTCTCCCGGAAGATAACACAATCTCAGGCAGCTGGAAGGTTAAAGCTATCCCAGAACAGAATATTCCACTCCAGTTTCTGCCTTTATCTGGGCCATTGGCAGTCAGCCCAGCCATGAAAGAAATGTAGCTGTACTGGGCTGAAGCAAGGAACTCCATCAAAAAGGATTATAGAAGGAAAGAGCTATGGGGGAGAGATTGTGCATAGGGCTTTGGGCTAAATGAGAAGCTAGGCCCCTTCTGAAATGAGAGCAGCTGCCATTCCAGAGAAGCCCTCAGGCCTTCATTTAGTTTAACAGGATTTTAGCGGAGGCTCGCCTTAGTCTTGAGTTGATTTGTCATTTATGATAGCCCATCCCCCACCATAACCTCAAACACATCCCCTCAGATGCATTGACATTTGGGGAGCTTGGTTTCATACTCCCTTCGCTTAGCGTACACTAATGGAAGGCTTAAGTGTGACAGACACAATTCCGGGCTCTGAGCTTCGGCCTTGAAATCAGAGAGACAAGGACCTGTCATGGAGCTTTACGTTCCAGTGTGTGTAAACAAAGAAAAAAGATATTAATAAGGCAATTTCTTATGTTTTTCTTCGATAAAGAAAATAACACACAACTATGCCACAGAGTGACTGGCAGAAAAATAAAGAGTTTTTTTTGTTGTTGTTGTAGTTGCCTTTTTTCTTTTATTAGGATGAGAGGTCAGCACTGGTCTTGCTGAGACGACCTTTGAATTCGAATGTCAGTGATCAGAGCCAGCCAGCAAGAATATGGGGATGAGGGGTGGAGGTTACATGGACTAGAATATCTAAAATGGAACTAAAACTTGGAATTAAAATGTGACCAAAATATAAACGGAGAAAAATATTATATAGATAATATATCACAGTAAAATACATTTTACCAACAATGATATATATAATTTTTTTCAGATAAAATACATTTTATTTCATAGTTCACTTCCCTTAACCTTTTTAGTTTAAAGATGTCATGAAAGTGAAGAGAGACTAGGAAGTAAATTAGAAGACCTAACACCTGAGACGGTCTTTCCTGTGTCAGAATACTGCCTACCAGAGTGGACTCTGAGGGGATTGGGGTGATGCAGGTCACAGGATATAAAATTTCAGTTAGAGGAGAAATAAGTTCAAGAGCTCTATTGTGCATCATGGTGACTATTGTTAATAACAACATACTGTATACTTGAAAAGTGCTAAGAGAGTAGATTTGAAGTGTTCTCATCACAAAAAAAACAGTATGTGAGGTGAAGCGATGTTAATTAGCTTGATTTAGCCACTCCACAATGTATACATAAATCAAAACATCAGTTGTACACCATAGATACAATTTTTATTTGTCATCTTAAAAATTAATTAATTAATTAATTAATTAATGTTTTTTTAAGCCTAGGGAACTCCCAGAAATCAGCAGATATTTCACCCAGGCACAAGAGCAAAAACAACCTTTGTTCTTAAGAAGTTCACATTTTTGCTCACTATACGTCAAAGCCAATACAATTAAAGGCAAGATATAATGATCACGAGTGATGCATAAACAAAGTTTCCTGAAAGCGTCAGAATATAGTGAACGTGCAAAAGAACTGACAAAGGCACTACAGAAAAAGATATTCACTGTGGTAATATTTAAGGCCCATGGCAAATGATCTTTTTGAGAATTGCAAATCTGTTGTTCTGGCAAGACATTAAGATATCTGAAAACAATATTTCTAAATTGTTTATTTTTCGGCTTAACCAACCGATTGGTTTAAAAGTACAATTCAATCCAGAATCGAAGGGCTGAATTCAATAACATCTGAAGTCTCTCTTTATGCTTTGATTCAAAAAATATTTCTATTTTGACATTTAAACAAAGAAGGGGGAAGGGTGGGAGGAGGGGTAAGGGATACAAATGTTCACTATTCTAGTGACAGGTCCGCTGAAAGCTTGACTTCAGCATTATACAATTCATTCATGTAACAAAAAAACACTCGTATACCCTAAGTCTATTGAAATAAAAAAGGAAAAGGAAAAAAAGATGGGTTTATAAATCATGTTTATAAAAGAAACTAAGTACAAACAATAAAATTAAATTTTGTTATATCAATACATACTATTTTGTTTAGTGAATATATTTATTCAGAGTCTGTTAGGTGTTAGATATAAGAAGGGAATCAAAAGAAGAATATAACTTCTCTTTAGTTTGTTTCTGGTGTGTCTGGGAAGGCAAAATAAATGCTTCACATGTAAAACTTGTAAGACAAACACCGAGTCAGTGACAAAAGGAGTGTGCACATCAAAGTTCACTGAAACTTTTTTATATTGTGAACTCTAAGACACTAACTGAAGTTTAATCAAAGGCAGTTTACACAGTTCATTCAACACCATTTTAATATGATGCATAAAATTTATTTTGCTACATGACAAAAGGCATAAATGCTAAGTAACCACATAAATGAATGTTCTCAGTATTATTTTTATATGGCCAAATAAAACTTTCAGCAATTTTCCTTCCTAAGCTTCAAATTCTCCAATATCTATAATCAATGTCAATAATTTCCCTGATAAAGTATAAGGTTGGCCATGCAAGTACCCTGAAAACTTCATGTATGTTATAACAAGGTTTGAATGTTATTCCCCAACATTAAGGAACTCTCTTCTTCTTGGTTCTTCTTTATTCACTGTGACCTTAAAATGCAGTTTGCTTGTGAACTCCCTCACCTGCAGCCCCAGCCCCAGCCTCAGCCCCAGGTCCTCTCTCAGTCTTGCCCTGCTGTTGAAGGACCTGGGAAGAAACTAAATTTGGAAGAAGCCAAGGTCACTGGATCCCAAATAATTCAATGTTCAGTATCTAAAGCATGTCACCTCCAACAATGCCACAGAACCAAGCTCCCTTGCTTTGGAGAGAGGAGAAAACGGGTTTCTGCTATTACATTAATGTCCTCGGGCTACTATAACAAAATCGTACAGACTGGATGGTGTAAACAACAGAAATTTCTTTTCCATGGTTCTAGAGGCTGGAAGATCCACAATTAAGTCCTGAAAGGTTTGCTTTCTAATGAGGGCTCTCTCCCTGGCTTGCAGACAGCCACTTTCTTGCTGCAGCCCTCATATGGCCCTCCTCTGAGCACATGCAGAAATCAGGAGAGCAACCTCTCTCTCTCTCTCTCTCTCTCTCTCTCTCTCTCTCTCTCTCTCTCTCTCTGTTTTTTTTTCTTCTTCTTCTTATAAAGCCACCAGCCCTATTGGATTAGAGCTCCATGCTTATGACCTCACTTAACCTTAATTACTTCCTACAGACCCCATTTCCTAATACAGTCACATTGAGGGCTTCAGCATGTGAATTTTAGGGGACACATGCAGTCCATAGCAGCTTCCAGGGCAAGCCTCAGATGGCTTACATTTCAAAGAAAATACGTTCCCTTTACTCCCCAGTACCTCTCTCCATGCCCCTCCTCTTACTACCCCTACAAATCCTTCTGTGTGCCTGAAACTCCTTGCTTGAAAGCTACATACAGTCAAAGTCACAAATTAGTAGCAATGAGTTGAAGTCCAATTATTCCAGGTTTTACTACGGAACAAAAGAATAAAGCACAACTTGGGATATCAGAATTAAAATAGATTCTACAATGTCGTGCAAGGTACCAAAAGGATAGGCCAGGGGTTTTGAAGATAATTTTCTTGTATTTCCCTCTGAGGTGTAGCACCCACCTGTGTTCTATCCAGCTGTGTACACGCAGGCATGCCAGCCTTGGGCATTATCTAACCTGAGGTGCACCTAGACAGAAACCTCTTTAGGGAGAAATCCTGTTTGTTTTGCTCGCCCTACAGTATCCAAATCCTTGATACTATGCAGGGAACTCCTGGTCTTCATAGAGAGAAAGAACAGCATCTCCCAAGTGTGCTCTGCAGAGCTGTGGTTCCTTCTCGAGAGTGATTTATACAAGCATAGGAAAGACAGATGGTCTATGATATCTCTATTTTGGTCATCCACAGCAATTTAAGCAGAGCAAAGGCACTGAGAATTCATAACACCGAGAACTGTATAATCTTGGTCAACCCAAAGTCTTCCAACCTTATTTGACCACAACCTTGATTCTGTTGTCACTGTCATAAACATTATTCATGATCACCAAGCTCTAGTTCTCTTCTGAGTCACACGGGAAGAGCACGTTTCCCAGCCCATCCTGCAGTCAAGGCAGGACCCTGTGACTGGTTCTGGCCGATGGGGCTGTGAGCAGAAGTGACACGAGAGTAGGTGTGAGTTGTCCATCTGCCACACTTCCCTGCCCACAGAGAGAGTGGAGGCTGTAAGGGCAGAAAGTAGACACGGTGGGGCCAGAAGAACAAAGCAGCTTGGATCACTGAGTCAACCCATGGAGGACAAGCAGCCTGGAGACACACACGACCTGCAACAAACTCGGCATGGGTGAAAAGTAAACAGCAGGAAAATGGATCTACCAGAAAGGTCAGCTGGATGGAAAAACATCAAGGTTTATGGTTAAAAAGGTCGATTAGGTTTCACGGATGAAAGCCTATTGATGGCCAGACTAAAATATTTAGACATTTTCTAATCTAGGCAAAGGGTAACAGTTGAAGACTGAGCAAGAAGAGAGTGTAGGAGCAAATGTGGAATTTCAGGAAGTTTAATATGGAAGCGATGTACAGGTTGGGTTGGAAGAGGGAGAGACCAAATGCAAGGAGATTGATTAGAATGATGTTTGGGCTTCTAATGAAAAGAGAAACAGTCGCTTCCACGTGCATTTGTAGGATATGCACCACTATATATTCATATTTAAACCTGAGAGTAATTCTTAAACTTCAGTGGCAAACAATTAAAAACCTATGGTTACAGCCCTCTTTCAACATTCTTATCTTATAGACTCTTGTTTATTTTATTTTATTTCCTTTCATTCACAGAAAGTTCATTTGCATATTCTCAGTTCCATAGCTCCCGCAAAAGCTTTTTTGAGATTTGCTTTACCAACAGTAGCATCATAAAAAATACAAGAATAGACAATCTAAGAGGCAGAGGCCAAAATGGATTGACTCAGAGAGGCAGATCTTGACTTTACCCACTATACCAGGACCATGGCATGTTCACAAGTTTGGTGAATATACTCCTCTAAGACGCTGACGGTAAAAGCACCCTTTCAACAGACTTGCCCTCAGCCCTCCCTGCCCTGGTTCCTCTGCACACACCCTTTTTCTAGCCCTGCAGAACAGACTCCCATTCCCCTGGGCTTCCCTTCCTTTAATTCAACACAAATGGGTTCTAGTTTCCTTGGAAGCCAACTCCATTAAATGGGCTGGGACAGGGTCATTCTTTAATAAGTCTAACTTAGTAACTAACTTTTAAGGTAAAACTAACCCACAGATATGAAACATCATTTTTGAAAGTACAAACTTTCTGAATATCTATAGACATAAAAGCTTCTAGAGAGATATGTCATTAAAATCTATATCAACTCTGTCCACTGGAAATATAATGCAAGTTGCACACATAATTTAAAATGCTCTAGTAACCATGTTTTATAAAGTAAAAAACAGTTCCACAGACCTACTACATATAAAGAAAGAAAGAAAATAATAAAAAAATTAAAATTAAAAAGAATTAAATAATATAAAAAAAGTAAAAAGCAGGTAAAATTAATTTTAATAATATATTTCATGCAATGCAATGTGTCCAAAATACTATTGTTTTGACATGTCATTAATATGAAAGTTATTGAGATTTTTACAATTTTTTTTCATACTAAGCCTTCAAAATCCCATGTGAGTTTGACACTTACAGCACATCTCATTCTGGATCAGCCACATTTCAAGTACTCAATAGTTGTCAAAATAATTTGTGGATACAATTGCATATAAATAGATCTTATTATCCCCTATATTGCAGATGAGAAAATCAAGGTTCTAAGAGACTAAATAACTTTCCCAAGGTCACACTCTGCTAGGATATTGCTTGACTGGATTTGCAGCCAATATTTATTCCAACTAGGAAATTGTGCTCTTTCCACCAGTGTGGAAATGTACCTCCATGGAAACTTCATCCACTGGAGCTACCTCTCTTCTCAGGAGTGGCACTTAATGTGTTTCATGCCTTAATTTTTCAGGCTAAGCGTTCCCAGTCTTCATAAGACTTCCCCTACTGCACGGTTTACAGTCCCACCATCATCCTATCGTATCTTCTAGATAGCCTATCCCCATATTTCTGAAAATCCACAATATTCTCGAAGTAGTCAGACCTGTGAGATACCACTGGTGCCTGTGACCCGGACACTGTGTCTAGTATTAACAATACAATCTGACGTTGTATTTGCTCTTTTATTTCTTTAGAACTCTAATACTTTATTAGCTCCTAATGAGCTCATCATCAAAACAACCCACAATTCCTACTATATGTGTAAAATTTAGGCAGTGTTTTATACTTATCCTTACCAAATTCATTTTAATATCGTTTTCCCCCATTGCCTAAAATAGATGATCAATAACATTTTTGTGACATGGATCAATAGTGCTATAAGAGCATATAATAGAAAAACTTCACATTGTTAGCACTAGGCCTTGTTAAAGCCTTGCTAAATTTAAGAGAATAAAAACAATTAAAAAATAACATAGAAAATCTAAAAACTATTTTGAAGAACAAAAGAGAGAACAAGAGGTGAGACGGAATGGTGGTCATTGGCTCTGCTCACTCATATTTCTGTTTCTACCCTTTTCAGACACCTAATAGGGTTGCACGATACTGCCCCCTTGAAATTATTTGTGAGCATGTGACTTGCTTAGGACAATGAGATGTGACAAGTGGCACAGGTCGCTTTCAAGTGAAAGCTTCAAAAGAGGCAGCACGTAGTTTGCCAGGCCCTTTCTCTGCCTGTGCCACAGGTACAGGCAATGTTTACGACACCGGGCTTGCTCTGCCTACGTGAGTTGGAGAGTGCGGAGAAACGCTGCAAAGCTCCCATTTGATTGTGACAGGCACAAGAAGCAAAGCTTATTTGTCGTGGGCCACTAAAATTGGGGGATTGTTTTTTACTGCAGTGTAGTCTGGCCTATCCTGATTGATACAGGGACTAGAAGACTCAGTGGAATCATATACTTCTTAGAAACATGTATTAAGGAAAGAAAATCCAATTTTGAAGACTATTACACATTCTCAGGGCAAAAATATCAAATTCCAAGAAAAAAAGGAGTAGCTTCTGCCCAGGAGCTCTCGCCTCTCAATAGACCTGGCAGAGACTTAATGTCAAGGAAGAGAATCTGGCTAATGAATGAACAGGAATACAATTCCTCTTCCCTGCCCTTTTGCCACTTCCAGCTCCATCCCTAGCACTTGCCCTTTCTACCCAAATGCCCATATCTTCTTTGCTACAGGATGTCTGACCTTGATTTTGTTTTTACTTTATTGTGTATGATTATTTTTCGTTCTGTATGAAAAATAAAATTTCATTATAATCAACAGAATCATCCAGAGGATTTGCCTCCCAGGAATAAGGGAACTATTCTGGGTGCTTAGCTTTCTTCTTGGGACACTTGGCTAGTCAGTCCATCATTGTGCAACTTAACGCTGGTGCTCCTTCTCCCTGGGTCTGTGTGTGGCCATCCCTCTTCCTCATCCTTCCTTTTCGCGGCATTGTGTCTATGCTTTTCTGGGACCTTTTGGTACTCAGCCTTCATTGCTTATACTGTAAGAGTAAACATTGATCTGTAGTCTATAGGAAAGTTTTGCTTAAGAGATAAAACAGAACCCGGTATGCAAACAGTAAAAATTTAGATTGGCCTGGGAGCTCTCATCTGCCATATGAAACACCAGACCACAACAGAGCAATGCATGTGAAAGCACTGGGAGGAAAATGTCACGAGCCAATTTGCTCAGCCAAATTGTTGTTCATGTGCAAAAGCAAATAAAGATAGTCTCTGTCACAGAACTTCATGAGGAAAACTTAACGTAATTCATTTGACCTAAAAGTGAACAAAAAGTTAAGAACCTCCAAATGGGGAACAGGAACTGGTTGAACAGAGTTATTATAAATACTAGAAACTTTTGCAAGTATGATTACAGGTTATAAAAAATGTAAACATAAAAAATTCCTGTTGAATATGATACGTGGTACAAAATGTATTCTTTGCTTCCATACCCCAGATTAGGTTAACAAAGACTAGGGAGTGACTGGGCTGGAGACAGAATGACAAGCTATAAATTCCTCATCGTACACTTGGGGACCCAAAAGATACCATTTCATTCTTAACTTTTCATAACCAAAAAAATAATGGAGTGGATTGTTGGATTTTGTTTATTTCTTTTGCTTATCAGTAATAACACTGGAAACATTGACTTGCGTTACGTGAAACTGACAAAGAGCGGAAGTGGTATGGAAAGGAATTTTGATTCAAACTCAAATTCTTCTGAATTCTGAGAATTTCTCAATTATACTCATGGCCCCTTCCCTGTCTTAGAACTAATTTTCCCTCCTGATTCTTCTAGCTTCAAGCATATATCCACAGAATCAGCCTTGTTCTGTGCTTTTTGTCTTCATTCACCTGAGAAAATGACGCTTCTGCCCTACACAGCTCCGCCTCTGCCTTCGCTTCCCAGCTGCCAGTCTTCTTCGTGTTGTTTGCATGAATGTGTTTACATATCCTGGGAGAATGCAAGGACACAGCACCCTGCAATATTTCCACTTCTCCCAGACACTTAATTCAGAGCCATAATAAGCAATATTCCACTCACCTGTTTCTACACCTGTTTCCTATGGCTCCCAAGTTGCTCTGATAGCTAGCTCTTGATATAATGCATCCTTAAAAGGAATCCTTCCAACAGTTAACGCTCCCCACCCTGGTCTCCTCACACTAATAAAAGCAAAAAACAGAATAATATTAAGGGTGAACAACAGCAGCCAAAAGAAACCCAGAGCAGCAAGCACAGTGGCAGTATTTTCCACTTGGATTATAGTGTCTGTTTGCCTAGGTCGTTATTTCTCTCAGGCCTAGTGCCTGGAGGTATGTGCTAATTTGCCAAGCTGTTTAATATTTAGTGGGGAGCCACAGCCAACCAATAATTTTTAATAGCTTGTCCTCTATTGATTTCAACCCACACATTAAAGCACCTAATAAAAATTTCAAAAAGATAGGTGAAGGGACATAAGGACAAGGGAAAGTTAATAGCTTTGTCCACCTCCATTTGAAGGGAACAAGAGGATTATTTCAACTTATACGCAGAGTTTGTATAATAAGACAGTTGCTGATGGCGCTATCTCTCAGCAACTTTTTTTTACATTAGCTTCCAAAATATGTAAGTTCTTTTACTGATACAATCGTATTCCTCAGCAATCTCTGAAATCAGTAATTTCTGATGAGGTATAAAAGGGTTTGTTTTATAAATGCAAAAAAACCCTTATGGACCCAGCAATGGAATTCATTTTCAATAAGTGAATGACATTTCAAATGTTCATCCAGCCCACCCCTTGACCCTCCACCTGACAGGGCATTGCAACAGGTAGAGCAAAACACAGAGGCATGCACTGTAGATCTAGAAGCTTCCCAACGCCCAGGCTTCAGACTTTAAGAAGGACTAGGTTCCCACTTGTTCCGAGATTTGACTTGGGGGAAAAGGGAGGTAACCATGCTAACTGGTATGTATCATTTTAGAGGGACAGAATCTATTCCAAAGCAGCCTTCAAACTTAGCTTAGGAAAAAAATACCATCAAAAGATTTCTTTTGGATTATGGATGTGGCATGCATGTTGATTAAGTACTCCTATAAGTCACAAACTCTCCACGAGTTCTGTCATTTAAGTCTGTACTGCAATTCACTCTCTCTTTACATTCTCACATCTGTTTAAGTTAGAATGAAACTGAAAGGGTGATTTCTCTTGAATGACATATCAAGAGGTTGAGGGAAATGGAATTATTATGGGCATTTAAACCAGGCCTGCATGCGAAAGGGGCAATATTCAAAGATAGATATGCGTCCTTGGTACCTATGCCAAGGTACAGTACCCTATTGTGTTGAAAGATGGTTTTGGAAAGATCAAAAGTGGTGCAGTGAAAGGATTTTTTTTATAACACCAAAGCAGGATTTAACAGGCTACCATTAAAACCCATTTGTTCAGAGAAAGAGGACTCAAGTTCCCTTACTAAGCAACCACACATGTGTGGAGAGCTTCAAAGTGAAGCACGGTGCTAGGCAGCACAGGAGACAAAGGAAAAAAGGACATAATTTCTTTCTCAAAAAAAATTATAATTTAGCCGTAAAAGCAAAACACATTCATGAAGTGAGATCAGGGAGAGAGCAAAATGACATTTCAGTAGGGCACTGTGCTAGGCTCTGAGGATTAAATGGAGGAAAGGGGTAAAGCTCTCACATCAAGAGCTTATTTATAACAGAGCTAGGGAGTCACAGCAGAAATATCTATTGTGCGGTCTGGCAGATGAAGCCTTGATTACTGTGTTTTCCCAAAAATAAGACCTCCCCATAAAATAAGCCCTAGCTGGATTTCTAAGCATTTGCGCAATATAAGCCCTACCCCCAAAATAAGACCTAGTGATGGGCGTGGCTACGCAGCGTATCTGCACAACCCATGCATTCCATCGCACAGTGGTAAAGAAGACGAGCAGCCCTTCTCATCTGCCACATCATGATAGCTACTATCCCAGAGGTGACCGGAAAGGTGTGGGCAGCCACACCAACAAGGTCAGCTCCCCCTGTCAGGTTTCGGCCATCCTGTGCATGCTGCAAACTGAGGCTTTGAGGGGAAAATAACACATCCCCTGAAAATAAGCCCTAGGGGTGTCTTCTTGAGGAAAAATAAATATAAGACCCTGTCTTATTTTCGGGGAAACATGGTATGTCGTGGTAGGGTGAACGACCACCCCTCATTTTCTGGAGCTTCCTGGAGTAAGGGATTTTCAGTGTTAAAACTGGGGACAGTCCCAGGAAAATTGAGATGAGTTGGCCACTCAACGCGGTTAAGTAAGCACAAGCTTTGGAGACAGATGGCTCTAAGTTTAAATCAAAGTTCTGCTATTACTGTCTCTGACACAATGGGCAGGTGATTTAAAATTGCTCTTTGCGTCTTTTCTGCCTTATCTAACAACAACAAAAAAAAGATTATAAAGACAGTGTATTAGGTCACCTGGCACACAATAGGCGCATTATTATTATAGCTATTTTCTACATGCTAAAGCAGTTCTGTAGACAGAAAAGTCTCAAAGGATTTCAGAAGAGGGAAATAGTCATTGTAGTTTGAGATAGAAAAGAAAGATTCATAAGTAGGGTGACCACATCATTGCTCTTCCAAGCTGGGATTCTTTGGAATGAGAAAAGGGGTATTCTTAATACGTTAATGAGAGACCAGGTATAAACTTTGCAGGTTCCAGACCAACCAGAGAGTTTCATGGTCAGCAAATCCTGACTGAAGCTTTGGAGACAAACTGGGAATTTAGATGGCAGCAAAGCCATGAAATGCAAAGGTCAGATTCCACAAGGCATTCTTATGAGCTATGGTTAGAGAAGCCTGATCAGTCTGTGTTAAAGGATTCCTAAGTACCAAATTACTAAATTTGGTTTTATCTCTTAGACCATGAGGAGCCTCTAATAATGATCGAGTAGAAGAGCAAAATGTAGAAGTGTCATGCAGATGGCATAGGACAGTGAGAAAAGTCTAAAGTAGGAAGCACGCCCATGTTGTAAAATAGTCTCTATCTTTCATTAGTTCCCCTACATATTTCCTAGTCACTTCCCCCACAATTTATTATCCTTTGAATCCAAATACCCTCTCCTAGGTCTAAAAATTTCTTTGAGTTTCACTTCTTTCTGTGAACTCCATGCACATAAATGTTAATAAAAATCGTGTGCCTTTCTCCCTGTTAATTTGTATTTTGTTAGTTTAATTTGCAGGCCCCAAAAAACTGAGCATAAGAGGGTAGAGGAAAAGGTTTTTTCTCCCCAACATTTATATTAACCATGAGGAAAAATCAAGGAAATCCTAATTTATCTGACTTCAAATCTCTGGCCCTTTCAAATATATTCCCCTGGAGATCCATCTAGATTCTACTTTTTGGCAGAGGCAAGAAATGTGTTCAGGGAACCGATAGCCCTGAAGTCGCGGGAGACAAAGCTTTATCAGGCTGGGTGGGAGGGATGGGGTAGAAAATAAGGCAGTTTCTGACTCTGGCAGGATTATTCTAAACCATTTTGTCACATGATTTCTCCACAGATAAAATTCTTAAGGGTCAAAAAATTGGCTGACAAGGAGATGAATGAATGTAATGATTAAAAAAAAATTCTCTTAATTATGCCCCTTCCCTGAGCTTTTGTTTTTGTGATACACATACACACAAAATGGAAAGATCATATCTTTGACTCTTGGATAAGCTTGATAAAAAGTAATATTGAAATAGAGACTCATAAATAAATATGTTAAAATGCTATCCTGCCCTACACATCACCCCCTGGCAAAAAAAAAAAAAAAAAAAATTCAATTAAACTCTGAATGACTCTGAATGAGTTGATGACCAGTGGCCGTCTCTACAGAACAGTACGAGAATCAATTAAAACAGAAGCTAAAAAATGCCTCAGGACATCATTGATAACACAATGAGACAAGAAAAAAATTACAAGTATGAAGTTAAATCCAAAATTTCTTAGCGAAAATGCAGAGGCTTCTCTCATCCCACGGGACCAATCTGGAGAACTATTAGTGTTTCGGGAAGCGAGAACCAGAGAATAATTGTTGTTGTTTGTTTATTCTTGACAGTTTTAAAGGATAATTTCTCTTGAGGGAAAATTTTTGTTTTCTACTTAGAAGTGCCTTCTACACCCAAGACCGTTCCAAGAAAGTTTTTTGGCTCTTTCTTGAAGTTTGGAAACGGATTTTGCATAAACCTGTATAATCTGTTTACTTAATTGCTTCAATAGATTATCCTTCCTCAAATTCAGAGGTTTAGAAACATCACTAGATATGCAACACATTCAGGTAAAGAAAAAAAAGATCAATGTCACAAAGACTAGATGCACGTCCAGTGAACGGCCAGCATTGTGTCCACAGTGGCCCCTGATTTGGATGGTGGCCATTTCCACCATTGAAGCCTATTTATCATAGATGTGATTTTTCATAAAATGTTAAAATGGTCCAAATGTTTTTTTGAGTTATAGCCCAGTGAATTTAGGCACTTAAATCTGGTTAAGCACTAGGTGCCAGATTTTTGAATGTATTATCCACTAAGCCACATGTACTGTTGAGAAAACCTTAATTCCTAATAAAATTTAAAACTTGGTAAGAAGAATTTAGTTTTTGCCCAAGAACACAATAAGCTGTTGTTTCAAATGCAACAGCAAAAGCTTAATAATCTCTAATGTGAAATTTAAAATATAAATTTATTTGGTGGCAATATTATATATTATTTCAATTCTAAAAGAACTTTTCTGGATTGATGGGGATAACTCCAGGAAAATAACTCAGCAAGAACAGATACCTGCAATACATTGCTCTAAAGTTAAGGTAGAATTATTGTACCCCATTAAAATTTGTAATCTCTTGTTAATGAAGTTTAAAAAGACAGTTCATTTATTGCAGGGGAGCTGGGGAAAAGGAAGTAGTAATTATCAGAATATATGCACCAAATCATTATTCTATTTCATTCCTTATGCATTTAAACTGTCTCTCTCCGCCACATGAGTCTTTTGTAATAAAAACGGAAGATTTTGATTGCCTACTTAATGAAAATTTAGATGCAGTCCACAGCCAGTTTTAAGAGAAGAAAAATCTTAAATTTTATTACCATAGCTCCCAGATTAATTAATGGCAGAAGGGTTAAAATTCCAAATACACGTTGGTCTTGTTAACACAATTGATTCTACCTCCTCAAAGACAGTTCCTTCTTTTTATGCCAGACATCTAGGTTGTAATACAAGGTAATGTTAGTGAGAAATACAGCATAGCAAAAAGGGTCTTTATAGGATTCACTAACTTTTCTTTTTTTTAAAAAGTTATTTTTATTTTTTTTCTTTCTTTTTTTTTATTTCAGCATATTATGGGGGTACAAATATTATAGTTACATATATTGCCAAAAAGTTATTTTTAATCATAATAAAACAAGCATCTGAGTGCCTACTATCTACTAAGCACTTCACAAGCACTACCTTATTTAAACCTGACAACAATCCTCTGTGGTACGAATTAATATTTTCCTTATTACACAAATGAAAATTTCATAACCCAAAGAAATTAAGTAATTTGTTCAAGGTAATTCTGCAGGTAAATGACGTACCTTGGATTTGAATCCAGATTCAGTTGACCCTCAAGTCTAAGGTTTATCCCTGAGCAAAACTGCAATCATCAAAATACCTAATAAATTTCTTCCACAAAGTCAGAAAACTTTTCACATCGGACAAGCTATTTCACCAGCATTTTTTTCTTTCACTACTGCCTATAAATGATGAACCTGCCAGCCAAGACCAGGCAGAAGCTTATCAGCTGTTCCGCTTTTAGCAGAATGAGACTCTTGAAACATGTCTATATATCTGAAGTCCTGTATCAATTCTTTATCAAGCCTGTAGCCATTTTATGATCTATGTGAGGAAAAAACATTCCCTCTATCCCCTCTGGCTAGCCAGTCAAGCCACAGCAACTCTTCTAAATATCCCTAGCTGGAAAAGCACAAAAATCCAAAGACACTTCTTTACTTTTTAAGTTTTATTTTGTGTTTAATAGACACATAATAATTGTACATATTTATGGGATACAGTGTGATGTTTTGATACATGTGTACATCCTGTAATGATTAAATCACGGTAATTAGCCTACTATCACCTCAAACGCTTGTCATTTCTTTTTGGCGAGGACATTCAAAACCCTCTCTCTTCTAGCTACAGTCATGTGCTGCGTAATGACACTGCAGTTAAGGACAGACCACATATACGACAGTAGTCCCATAAGATTATAATGGAGCTGAAAAATTCCTGCCAGCTAATGACATCTTAATGATCCCAACCCTTTATAGGCCTAGGCTGGTGTGTGTGTTTGTGTCTTAGTTTTTGACAAAAAAAGTTTAAAAAAATAAAAAGGTTTAAAAATAGATAAAAGCCTAAGGAATAAGGATATAAAGAAAGAAAATATTTTTGTACAGATGTGCAATATGTTTGTGTTTTAAGCTGTGTTATTAAGAGTTAAAAGTTAAAAAAAAAATTTTTATAAAGTAAAAAAAGTAAGCAAAGGGTAATTTACTATTAAAGAAAATTTTTTAAATAAATTTAGCATAGACTAAGTGTCCAGTGTTTATAAAGTCTGCAGTAGTGTACAGTAATGTCCTACCTAAGCCTTCACATTCACTCATCACTCACTCACTCACCTAGAGCAATTTCCAGTCCTG